>LOEQ01009184.1:71022-90651 GCA_001685075.1 Bramus lutescens
ATAAACAAAAGACATTAAGCCTATAGTTCACAAGCCTAGAGAAGCCAAATAACATCATATATAGATGAAAGAAAATCATATATAGATCCTCCTGGAAATTGGAAGCAAACAAGATTGCCGGACAAAAGGTGGTATCATGGGGGTGGGCATAGGGGTGGGGATTGGGGTTGGGAGAGGAGGAGAGGGGGAGAGAGAAGGGAGAAAGGAAAGACTAGAGAAAGCTTGGGGGAGTGGGTGGGTGGAGATGGAGGAAGGTCAGATATAGGAGCAGGGAAGAATGTATCTCCATTAATGGAGCCATTTTAGGGTTGGCAAGAGACTTGGCTCTAGAGAAGATCCCAGGTGTCCATGGGGATGTCCCAAGCTAGGTTCTTGGCAGCAGAGGAGAGGATGCCTGAATTGACCTCACCCCACTATCATACTAATGATTATCTCAAATATTACTATAGAATCTTTGTCCTGCGATGGATGGAGATAGAGACAGAGACCCTCATTAGAGCAATGGACTGAGCCCCCAAGGTCCACTTGAAGAGCAAAAGGAGGGAGAAGATGAACAAGGAAGTCTGGACTGCGAGGGGTTGGTCCACCAACTGAGACAGTGACTGATCTAATGGGACCTCACCAAATCCAGATGGACTGGGACTGAATGAGCATCTGATCAAACCAGGCTTCTCTGAATGTGGCTGAAAATGGGGGCTGGCTGAGAGGTCATTGATAAAAGCACTGGTACTTGTTTCTACTGCATGTACTAGCTTATTGGGACCCTAGTCTATTTGGATGCAAAGCTCCTAGGCCTGGATGTAGGGGTAGGGCCTTGGACTTCCACATGGCAGGGTTCCCTGCCCTCTCTTAAGGAGGGAGGGGGAGAAAGGAGGGTGAGTGGGGAAGTGGAAGCAGGAGGGTAATGGGAGGAGGGGAGGAAATGTAAATTTTTGAATGAAAAATAAAAAAAGAAAATGAGGACTGGACATATGAAAATTAGAGGAAATCAACAAATCCCTTAAAATGACAAAAAATCAAGAAAAACAAACAAGCAGGTTAAGGAAACTTCTCATGACATGAAAATTGAAATAAAAGCAATAAAGAAAACACAAACTGAAGGGATTATGGAAATGAGAAATCTAGGTAAGCAAACAAGGAATATAGATGTAAGTATTGTCAACAGAATACAAGAAATAAAAAAAAAGAATCTCAGGCACTAAGATACAAGAGATTCATTGTTCAAACAAAATATTTACTCTAAAAAACTCCTAACACAAAACATTCAGGATATAAGACACCATGAAAAGATCAGTCCTAAGCATAGTAGGAATAGAAGAAGAATCCCACCTTTAAAATCCAAAATATATATTTAACGAAGTCATAGTAGAAAATTTCCCTAACATAAAGAAGGACATGTCTAGATTAACAAGTAAATTATGTTTATAGAACATAAAATAGATTGGATCAGAGAAGAAAGTCCTCAAGTAACATAATAATCAAAACACTAGTCAAACAGAACAAATAGAGAACATTGAAAGCTAAATGTGAAAAAGACCAAGTAGCTTATAAAAGTAGAACTGTTAGAATTTCACTGGAGTTTTCAATGCTAGAGGTATCACCATCTCCAATTTGTAACTGTACTACAGAGCATTATTAACAATACAAAACACATGGTATTGCCATAAAATCAGACAGATAGATTAATAGAATCAAATAGAAGACCCAGAACTTAATCCACAAATCTATGAACACTTGATTTTTGAAATAGAAGCCAAAATTATATAATGGAAAAAAAAAACATCTCCAACAAATAATGCAAGTCTAAATGATAGCCAGCATGTCTAAAACTGCAAACAGATCCACACCTTTTCCATGAGGAAAGCTCACATCCAAGTGGATCAAAGACTTCAACATAAATTGGATATACTAAACATGATAAAAGATGACCAGAACCCAGAAGTGGGATACTCCAGAGACCTAGGGTAGAACTAAACATGACTGGCAAAAGGTCAATGAAATGATTTCTAAAAATATTCTGCTGTACTCAAAGATTGGTGCCTAGCCCAACTGTCATCAAAGAGGCCTTAGCAAGCAACTGAGAGAAATATCTACAGACCCACAGTCAAACATTAGATGGAGTTCAGAGAATTCTACTGAAGAAGGGGAGGAAAGATTATGGGAGCCAGAGAGGTCGAGGGAATCACAAGAAAACCCACAGAACCAACTAACTTGGGCTCATAGGAGCTTATGGAGACTAATCTAACAGCCAAGGAGCCTGCGTGGGACTGACCTAGGCCGTCTGCATATATGTTAAAATCGAGAAGCTTGGTTTTCTTGTGAAATTCCTTACAGTGAGAGCAGAGCCTGTCTCTGACTGTTGCTTGCTTTTGCAACCCATTCCTCCCACCACATTCCTCATCCAAACTTAAAAGAAGAGGATGGGCCAAGTCTCTTTGCAACTTGATACACCATGGCTAGCTTATATCCATGGGATGCCCACCTATATATGAAGAAAAACAAAGGCAGAGGAGTAAATGGGGGGCAGAGGTTAGGGGGAGGAACTAGGAGGAGAGGAGGGAGAAAAATCTTTGATTGGGATATAAAAACAAAAAAATTAATATACACACAAATGCATGCATACATTTTTGTCTGTTTTTTTGACTTTGTGCACATGAGTGCAGATGCCTCTGGAGGCCAAAAGAATGTAGGAGAGCCTCTAGAGCTGGAGTCACCAGATGCTGTGAACTATAAATGAAAGAAATATTACTTAATATATTTTTGATGACCTTTCATAGCTCTTTATTTTCTACTACTACTCTAAAGTTTGTTGATTTTGTTTTTCTCAATGCTTGTGTCTCTTTCACACCACTGCGGTTTCCTCAAATTTGCCGCATGTGCTGGAAAATACAGTCACAGAACTTCCAATTTTAGTTATTGGAATTTTCAGTTTTAGATCTTGAGATTATAGTTACAACATTTCCCCTTCCCTTTCGCCTTTAAAAGTCTCCTATAAACTTCTCCTTTCTCTTTTTCATATTTATATGCTATTTAAAAATTAATTGTCGTTAGAGAGAGAGAGAGAGAGAGAGAGAGAGAGAGAGAGATTCACAATACAAATACACAATCCACTTGGTCAGTATAATCTTATAAGTATTTATAACATCTGATACGTGATAATTAGTCCATATGCTCTTTCCCGGGTGAAACAATGTCTGTTGTTTTAAATATTCCTTAGTTACCTATAATTCTTTGTGTAGTGTTGAGGCCACATGCCGCCACTCTTCTCTCCTTCTGTCCAAATAAGTGTATCAATGTTTTAAAAAGACAAAATGTATTACCACCTAACTACAATCCTATCCTGCATTATTTACCTTTTAATACCTTACCAAATTTCTCAGAAAAAGTCAGGAATAAATTTGCAGCTAAGCATAGTAATTGAACACAATCCCCTTAATTGTTTTTTAAATAAAATACTATTGACGAGACATTTTTAGATATTTACTGAGAAATATAAAATACTGTAAAAATGTTTCTGCTCTAGTATGCATACAATTTAGGTGAAAAACAAGAGTGATTTACTGATGGAAAATGCTTGTGGCTGATTTCAGTTGTTTCATTGTTTGCATTTAGAGAAAAGGAATTTAGCATGCTGCCCAAGGAAAAATTCTTTAAACTAGATTTAAATACTTTACATGAGACTAACAATAATAAATGTTCAATTCAGCAGCACAATATTGTCAATATTTTGTATCACAAAGTAATATCTTTAAGTACAAATACCCAAATACTTAAAATTTTTTATTTCATGTGAAACTTCAGAAAGATATGAAGAAAAGTTTTTAAACTTTTTAAATTTATTTTTTAAATGACTATTTTTACTCATTTTACATATCAATCCTAGTTCCCACTCCCTTCCTTCCTCCTATTCCCTCCAATCCCCCATTATAGCCCCATCTATTCTTCAGAGAGAGTAAGGCATGTTGTTTTGAGGCAGGATCAAGGCCCTCCCCAATACATCTAGGCTGAGCAAGGTATTCCTCCAGAATGGTTTTGAAAAAGCCAGTACAAGCAGTAGGAATGAATGCTGTTCTCACTGCCTGAGGCACCACAGCCTACCACTTTTTTAATGCTTAGCATTAAAAATAATTACAGATACTCACATAATAAACACAAATGCAAATGGAAAAGACCTCTAAATGGGTCACAGTATTAGAAAAATGTACATAGGCTTGAGAGATAGAGGAGAAAGAATATAGACAACTATAAGAGTACAGACAACCTAGATTAAAGGAGTAAAGGAAATAAAATAAATATTAAACGTGTAGAAAAATCAGCAGAGTGAGAAAAAAATAAGCCATGTAAAGATGAAATATATACAGATAGTCTGGATGATGTATATTATTGTGTGTGTGTGGTTTTTTTTAATTTTTTACTGTGAATGAGCTAGGTACGGTGAGACATTTATTAGTACAGGCTTCCAAACTAAACCAATATATANTATACTTTAAAGATATCTTGACTTAAAAATTTGTTTTTAAGGATAAGTTGTTTTGGAAAGGAGGTTCTGCTTTTATTTTCACACAGGATGAGAACCTGTGGATTCCTTCCAAACTAATGTGGTTGGATGGAACAAAACCCCCTGAGAGGTCTCTGTGAACCCTTGAAATACTTTGCCCAATAAACAGCAGGAAGTAGTTTGGAAAGAACGATGCCCAAATACCCAAATATTGTTTATAAATGTTTGTTTACCTTTAAAGGGAGATATACTATAAAGATGGGTGCCTTGCATTGGTGTGAATCTTAGTCTATTGATGCAAATCCAAGATCAATTTTGTTACATGTATATTTCTGTTCTTGATTAAGGTATTATGTTTGAGCAGCTTATTTTAAAATGTAATGTATAATTAAGAAATATAGGTTAATAGATAATCATCTATAATAATCAGGCTTGTCATATTAGTTAGATTTTCTAAATATATAGAGATATATTTCAGTTAGATAGATAATCTTAAAGCCTTTTAAAGGCCTATAAAATATGGAATTTAAAATGTTAAAGACTTAATATTTTTCATGACAATGAGACACAACTGCTCTTGGCAGCAACAATTTTCTTCAAGAGAAACATAGGCATTAAAGAAGCTTCTTATGAAGTTTGTTGGTCATTTGAGCAAGAAACTGTTTTTACCTGGACTGCTTGATGTTATACTGTAAGAACTAAACTTCTAAGATTCACACAAAAAAATGACTGCTGAACATTCCTAAAGATGAGATGGTCCTTTGGGGTCCCTGTTACATGAAAGAGGCTGCCAGACATACTCAGGACACAGAAGACCATGACTGACAAATTGTCAATATAGGTAGAACTGTCTTTGATATTTCCTGCTCCATGGAAAAGTCTGCCTGATACTCTGGGTCTTTAGACTAAAGATGGATGCCCCAAATGTTACAGAAGAACTTTGGGTGACTGTTCAGTCAGCAAGATGTATCTGTCAATTCTAGAGTTTTGGATGTTGCTTACAATGCACTTCCTGTTTACTTAGGTAATATTATATCCTTCTGGTGTCTTTTATGGAGTTGAAGAATAGATATTTATAGTTTTCCTTAGTTATGATAAAAGATAAAGTAGATATAAATATTGTAATTTTAATTCTTGCTTTATAACTGTTTTGTTATATGTAATGTTACTATGTTAAGGTTTAAACCTTCCTTTTTATTTAGACAGAAAAGGGGATATGTTGTGGGAAGTCCTTCTGTATATCTTTTGCTTTTATTGGTTAATGAATAAAGCTTTTTCAGCCAGTGGCTTAGCAGAATAGAGCTAGGTGAGAAAACTAAACTGAATACTGGAAAAAAGAAAGTGGAAGGAGAGCATCCACACACACTAGCCTCCCACACAGCCAGCACATGAAGGACCTTGGACTTCCCACAGGGCAGGGAACCCTGACTGCTCTTTGGACTGGAAATGGAGGGGGAGGGGTGGGGGAGGAAATTGGGAGGAGGGGAGGAGATGGAAATTAATAATAATAATAATAAATCTAAAAATTTTGAAGAATGAAACAATATTTCTCTATAGAATTCTTCTTAGATAAAAGTATCTCTGAAGTATCTCATGGGCTTGGAGAGCGAGGTAGATTTCTTTGTACCACTTTTCCATGGAAAGAAACTGAGACTTGGCAAAGATGAGGTGACTACAGCCCATCAGAGTGTGGTTCAGTCACAGCCACTGAGCAAGCCCTTTGTCTTGATGTTAGCCACCACAGGCAGAAAACAGGAGGCTGGAGATTTACACATAATAAAAAAAATGAGCTTTGAAGGTTAAGAAAAAAAAGTGAAGTCAGGGAGAAACCGTTGAGCCACCAGAGGAGAAAGGCATGAGATCCCAGCTGGAACCTTGCAGGCACATTATGATTGACTAAAAATGATAAAAGAAAGCATAAAGATTTCTTAGTTTTTTATTTATTTTAGTTTACTGATTTTTTTGGCAGCATTTGTCATTAACTAAAAACTTGAGGAATATCAACCTGAATAAAGCTCATGTGTTTATCCACAATTCACTTCATATTTGGCTCTCTCCATTGCTTCTGATAAGACAGAAAAGTTCTGGCTAAATGGCATAAAGGCGAAAGATATGCATCTTGTGTCAATCAGAAAACAAAGCATGAGAAGGGAACCTAGTAAATTATTCCCTTCAGCTTGTACACCTCCTAATAGCCAGCAATGAACCCAATTAATGGCTCCATCTATGTCATTTCTCCCTGAGCTTACATTTTTAACTCAATAGAAATTATCAGCTTTATATATCGCAGTATTCATATATGAGGTAGGAGAACTTCTGGAACCACATCATAACATGTAGTCATCAATGTTCTTTATCCATAGAAACGGAAGTGGAATTTGTCATAGTTCAAGTTATCTATCTATCATGTACATCCAAATCGAACTGTAGCAAAGTACAAACACTAATTTACTGAACTGGGTTTTCGTCAGGTTCCCATAACTACTGTACTGCAGGAAACTTGTATATTTATTTATACTCACAGAAATGTCTACAACTAAATTGTTAAAATTGAGTTTGAATCAATTAAGCATTGTACCTACATTCCAATTGGGGAGCACACCACTCACACATACACACACACAGAGTCTCTCTCTCTCTCTCTCTCTCTCTAGTTTACCAGATGTGGTGGGGAAAAGTAAAAGAATTCATATCTGTGAATCTCAAACAAAATATACAGGTTGAAATGATACTTATAAAATACTATTGTGTAAACTACTAAGAGTGAAAAACTGTAAGTTAAGTAATTAACTCAATATTAGGCTCAAAAAGTTTGTTTATTCATTTTCTGTTTGCTTGTTCTTGTCTTAAAATAATTTTCTTGAGTCTGTGGTTTACCTTTTCTTTGGGATCAATTGGAAAGTGTATAAAGACACAATGAGAGACCAAAACTAAAATAGGCCTCTCTATTTTACTTATGTGTTGAGTGATACTATGCCATGTTTATATTTTTAAAAGCTTTAAAATTAAAACTACATTCTAAAAATGGCACAGCTATGCATTCATGAACTTGCAGAAGCTATGGTTACCTGTACAAATCCTACACAAGATCAAGAGAGACACAATCCCAGCAGAGGTAGGAGAAGCATTCTGCAGTCCTCATAGCTAAATGGAAAACGACCAGCAGTAGGAAGCTGCTGGTGGAGAGCATCACTGTTTTGGAGAGTGTTCGCACTAGCAATACCTGTGCTCCTATGGATAACCCCTTGACTACCCACACAGGGGCTTCTCTAACTGGATTTAGGGAGTTATAGAAAAAGAGAGAAAAGAAGAAAATCAATATAAAAAAGGAAGTTGGGATAGGTTGATTTGGGGGATACTGGAGGAAATGAATAAGGAAATGGAAGGTAGATGTGATCATAGTTCATTGCATACAGGTATGAAATGTTAAAAATGTTATTCTAATATCTATTGCTGTTCTGGTTCATGGATGAAGAATTAATGAATCCAATATAACTTTAATCCCTAATCATGAGAATATCAGTTTTATGATCCTGTATACTCTCTATAAAGATGTTGCACCCTGGTGGAGGAATTTCTACACAATTTAAAAATCCATTCAGCCTACTAAATGAAATATCTCCACTGAATATCTCCAATCAAAACATTTTTCAATTCATAGCTTGACCCAACATTACTTTTATGACAGACATATTTTATAAATGCATTAAAAGCCACCAGGGAGCAATACACACACACACACACACACACACACACACACACTTATATATAACTTTTAATCGTACTTATCTTTCTCAACTTTCTTTTTCACTTTGAAAAGTTCTAAATCATCTTCAAGTGCTCTCTTGAGAAAGTGCTTCAACTATTTCTGAATTAAATTTCTGTCATCTCTAGCCCACACATTTTTTGAGTTTCGTTACAACTATTTCAGTGTTGAATTCAAGGTGTCTAGTTTCCTCTTTCCTACTTAATCTACTTGGGCTTTTCAGAAGCATATATATGACTTTCCTCTTAAAATTACTGGGCTCAGGACCTTCACATCTTTCAAATTTTGTCAAGTTCCTTGACTGTCAGTGTGATTTCAAGAAGTAGTATGAAGCCTATTTTGTTAATCTGCCTAAAAACCCCAAACAATTAAAATAAAATTGCACATATTTCTGAAGGAAAATTCACAATAGTGCGGAACTTACTAGTTTCAGAGTGTTTAAAGGTTTACTTAAGTCATGGTAACAGAGTTTAAAATAAATACTAAAAGTTTCTTATATATTAAAGCATTTTGATCAAGCTTCTCTTTTTAAGCTGAAATTCAGAATGAGCCTGGTGGTGCACACCCTTTATTTCCAGCACTTGGGAAGCAGGGGCAGTGGCAGGTAAACTCTGAGCTGGAGAACAGCCTGGTCTACAGAGTAAGTTCCAAGACAGCCAGGGATATATCGAACACAGAGAAAACCTGTATCGAGAAAAAAAAAGTATAAAGAAACCTGAAAGTGAAATTTTCTGTCATATTTTTTTGTTTTTTATTTATCTCTGCCAATATTATTCCTCTTTAGATATTTCGTCTACATATTTTCCATCCCTTAAATTATCATTGTGTTTAAATTTAATTTTCAAATCAAGCCAACTGATCTCAAAATGTTCTTTCAAATTTGTTTGGCAAAATGTTAATAGCTTATTGCCTGTGAAATATCTGATGAAAGTTAATAAAAAATGTATTGCTTAATCTTTTTAGTATTAGTTAGCTAACAATTTCTTGCAGGTCCTTTATTTGATATGACTGATGACATACTAATCATAGATTTTATCATATGTCTCTACCGCTATCTGGCTCATCAGCAAATTATATACATGAATAAATGTATGTATAATATTATACATAATAAAATGTCATCTTTTTGAAAACTCCATAACTCTGTGTGACTCAATCATTTTAAGATAAAAATAATTTGTGTTTCCCAAGCCAAAGTGTAACTTATAAACTACCCATCTATATTAATCTCATCTAAATTTTCTAATTGCATTGGAATTAACTACTTAGAGAAATAAACATCAATATGAAATAAGCAAATTTATAAATTTTCTACAAAAAGTCAGTAATAAAGCATTTTTTATATTGAAAAGAAGCTTGCTAAAGAAATGAGAGTGAAGGAAAATTTTTAACTCACCTAAAAGTGTTTTCCCTTAACTATAGTTTCCAAACCAGTTTCATGACTCAGGGCAACTGATAATTGCCAGTGCATTAGTACAGTAAGGGCACCTGTTAGGACAATTAGTTTGTCCGTGTTTATTTCATTCTGCCCTACCAGTTACACAGCTATCATGTCTAGATGTGCGCCACTCTCCCACATCTCTCTGGAAATGAAACCAGAACCTTGCAATGACAGGAAAGCCTCCTTTAATATACTGCCCGTGCCTTTCCATCTCTACAGCAAGCACACATTGATGGAGAGGAACTTTCCTTATGAAATGTCTGAAGTGTGGATGAGGATACATTAATAACTAAAACAGGAGCTGAAAGAAGGGGATTGTGTTAACTGCAGGCACTGGTGAACTCAACAGACAACCAAATTTGCTCAGCAATAGCTTTTCATTTCTTTGTTCTCTTCTCTGATTTAATCTATCTCCTTTGAAATACAATCTAAACCTTAACTAAATAAAGTTTCAGGTTTCGGTGTTATGAAAAGTGAAAACAAGAAAAATTTGCTTTTGGAGTGGTAAACAAAGCAGGTGATAAACAAAGAATTTCAAAATTGTCAGCAAAGAGTTAAGTGATTTATTTTACCATTTAATGGTTTAGAGATATATTTTCTTTTTGTGGAGCTAAGCAGGCTTCAGGAAGTCTAACTAAATAAAGCTTCTAGAGAAAATGCAATTACTAATGTGTGCAGAGCCGGAGCAGTGCCGAGGACATAATAACTTTTGTTACCCTGAGAGGAGACTAGCATTAATGAAGACTAGTCATGAAAATCTTACCAGTTGGAACATTGAAAACAAAACAATTAACAGGCTTTTATTTCATTAAGCAGCCACAGTCACTCTTAATATAATCAGAGACTTTAATGAAAAGAGTTCTCTATTTAACCTCTGTTTAAGTGAAAATCTGCAACTGTGCTAAAAGCATAAAGAGCTTTAAAGTATCGTTTCACTTCAGAGAATACATGCTCAGAAACTCGCTGCCATGGTGGGAGAAGGATTTATGGTCAATGATATTGGCTACAGGCTCTTTATTAGAAAAATAGTTTTCTAAAGCCAAAAATAGCATTTGTATATGTAATGCTTCAGTTATATTATAATAAATATATAGATGACTTATGTCAATGAAATACTTTAGTGGATCATAGTAAATACCTACAATGAAACAACGGTAAAACCATAAAATCATACTATACTTCTGGGGAAATGACACTAAAATCTTACTGTGGAAAGTGGAGTTTACAATTGTGTTGTTTAATGTATTTTTGCTTTTTAAAAATTATGTAGAAAAAATGTGTTCTATTTGGAATAATCAACAAACTCCAGCTATTAAAATACAGAGAACAGGTGTCCAATGGCCACAGGTCTTCTCTTACACTCTGATCAATCTGAGGTTCCTCCAAGAAATCTTTACCAGGGGTTGGGTAGATGCCTGCAAGAGCAAGAATGCTTGATGCCAAGCATGAGTTCTTGAGTCCAAATGGCCAAACCCACGTGGGAAACAACTGTGTGAAGCAACATGCACCCATAGCCTCAGTGCTATGAGAAGGGTAAACAAGGTAATTGCTCGGACTTAACCCCGGTACAATGAGAGATCCTGTTTCAGAAATGAAAGGTAGAGAGTAACTGAGCAAAAATCAGGATTCTCTTCTGGCATCTAAATGCATACAGAGGCATGTGTAACAACATATTCACATGAGCATATACCATAAATGCATACCATAAAGACACACACACACACATATTCTCACTACACACAATTTAAATTAAAAATAAAATTGGAGAGAAGATAATTTAATATACTTTGAGAAGAAAATTAAAATCTTGTCATATATAATATTATAGTACAGAAAAGAAAAACAGAAAAATTAACAACGCTCTGATTACTATTCTAAGGAAAGGCTCTTCTAGAACACTGATGAGCTCTTTAGTATTAAAGTCAGTGTACCCTTTGTCGTTTGTAATATATCCCTGTGAGCAGAGACTACAACATATTATGTTTTAGAATTTTTGACACTGTATGCCTACTTCCAAGAGTTGTTAGATATTAATATAATTTTATTTTCTCCATCTGTCTATGTGTGCAGGTTTCTAAGAAATACTAGGCTTGATTTCTCGGAGGAAATAACTCTTATTTTTAGTCTCAAAAGGTCAAAGGATGTTCCAGTGTACATTAGAAGTGCTGAGATGTGCTGTGTACTAAGCAGGATTTCAAGGTTAGTCTGAATATCATTTGTTAGAATTATCTGCTGAACATCAAAGGGTCATTGAAAAGCTCTTCTGTAAGTCACCGCATGAAGTAGCTCTCTAATGGGACTGGCTGGGGTTTCTCGGCAAACTCACACATGGTTTTGACTAAAATAGATGTGAAAGCTTATGTTTGTCATGATCTGATTTGTTTGTTTAATCCCGTAGGTTATCCCAACTCGAAGCCTATCAAAATAACTATTCTACAATAATAATAATAATCTGTCAGCATCTAGGTTCTCTCTCTAACTTAGGAGGCTAATGAATACTCCCGAGATATCTGGTAATTTTACAGAACAAAAATTAACCTTAACACACAGCTACCGATGATGCTCGTTTACTGGACGCCCGCAAAGCAGCATAAATTTAAGTACAGTTTAATCGACCCTTCCAGGCCTGAGAGAGATCAAACAGCTAGAACATACATATAATGGTAATTAACCCAAAATGTGGCTGTTTTTGCAGATAAGTGCTGATAAACATCACATTCGGGATCCTAATTCCACCAAGCCAAGACAATTGAGAGAGCAGGCTGTAACCCTGTCCTGTGTGCCACGGGAGCTTAGAAGTGGCGGCTGCTGGCAAGGCAATCTGATTTTTAATTACTCTGTTGTTTCCAGCACAAAATAGCATGGACTGTTCAACACCAGCCCCATGATGTGAGCTGCATTTTGCTCCCCTCCTGATTTCTTCCCAGTACAGAATCGACAAAATGTAACACTCCATCCTACTAATAGGAACGCGTGAAAGCTAATTGGCATTCTCTGTTTTCAAATATTTGTATCCTCAAGCCTCTCTGCCTAAGAACGCCTGACAGAGTCTCTTCATTATCTCATTATGCTATAATTATTGCATACTCAGCTGCCAGGCCTGAGAGGAATTCATTTACGCCATGCATCAATATAAGTTTGGGTCTGTACAACTAGACCGAGCCAACCTTAGAGCACAGTTATGTTCCCCACCCCCTCAATTAATATATAAATATATTTTCTCTTTATATTAAAAATGTACATCAATATACTAACTTTCCCAGTTCCTAATACTCTTAGAAAATGTCTTTGCTATTTTATTAAATCACACTCAGAAAAGATCAAAATGCATCTTCTAATGTCTCTGAACAGCTGCTCATTCCTGCCCTTCCAAACCTGGCATCAGGCTGTCCTCCTTCAATCAATACTTCCAAAGTTCCTAGGTCTCTCTTCTTGATTTGGAGATAGTGACTATCTCATCACCTATTTATTATTCTTCAATTTAATTTTATCCAGTGATATTAACTCTAGTTAAATAAGTATTAACGTCATAAGCCCTGCCATACAGATATGCAAGTGGCACATTTTAAATATATGTTTATATTATTTTATATTTATAAACAGATTTTCTTTTGAAAAATGTGTTGCTTTACCATGCAAAATAGTGAGTTTCATTATAGTATCTTCATATATATGCATCATTATATTTTGTTTTCAAGTTCTCCTCTCCAGACTTCAGATGGTTCTCCTTGTTCTCCTAGTGAGACCTTCTGTCTTCCTATTACGTATGCCATACATTACCATCTTCTCTATTGCCCACCCTCCTTAAAGTCCCCGATTATCTCCTCTCACGGCAGATGTTCTATTTTGTGACCTACACACTCACACATGTAAGTAAGCATACACATAGTTTTAGAATTAAGTTCTATGTATGAATGGAAACAATCAATATTATTTTCTTTTTCAGCCCAACCTGTCTTTTTTCACTTAACATAGGATTCCATCACTGGAATATCTCCCCAAAACTGTTATACATTTCTGTATGACTATAAAAGTTTAGACTGTGCATATATACCATATTTACTTTAGCTCTCCATCTCTTGATGGACATAGAGGACCACTCAATTTTCTGAATATCATGAATAAGGAAGCTAGCCACATAAATGTACAGTATTTCTGTGATATTCCAATTTATACTTCTTAAGCTATCTTCCTAAAAGCTGGGAATATTGTGGTACTATTTTCATGTTTTCGAAGAACACTCAGCCTTTTCCCACAGTTTGCATTAGAATCACCAGTGCCTGAGAACTGCCTTCTGCCCACATCCTTATCAGCATTTAATTTACTCGCTTTCTTGGCTTATACATTCTGACTGCGGTGGCATGGGATGGCAAAACAGTCTTAATTTGCATTTCCATAATGGATGGGGATGATGGTCTTTATGTTTTTTTTTTCCAGGTAGGTATGGAACATTTATAATTTTTCTTTGGATAATTATCTATTCTATATGTTAGCCAATTTTTTACTTGAATTTTTTTAGTGCTTCACTTTACAGTTATTTATGTATCCTGCATACAAAGCTCCTGTTGGACACAGAATGCCAAAGATTTATGCCAAATTCTGTTGTCTCTGTCCCAACTCTAATGTTTGTTTCATTTGTCATGGATAATTTTTAAAAATTTCATAAAATCCAACTTGTCAGTTGTTTGATATTTGAACACACACTTATATATGTGTGTATATATATATACATACATACATACATATATGACATGTATATATAAAAATGCCATGAAGAAAACCATTCGTTTTTATATGAATCTGAATTAAGCAAATAGTTTAGATCAAGCACATATCAATCTCAATTTCCAGTAACTTTAGTTTGTATTTTAGAATTCGTGTGTCGATGTGTGTGAGTGTGTGTTAAATATAATTCATGTATTTGAAGATGATTAATTAATATATTTCTTTGTAGATTAAGTTGAAATGGAACTTGTTGCCTGGTATGGTCTCAAACTCATACTCCTGCTTCAGCCTCCCAAAGGCTGAAATTAAAGGTGTGTCAAATCAAACCAAGACAATATTTTCTTTTTAAATATTTTTATTTTGTAAATCTTCTGTGTTTTTTAATTTGCCTGTATAATATAAAATTTTATATGTGGTTTATATAAGCAAATAATTTGTTTTATTCAATTCTATTTTAATTGAAGTAAATTTCACTACTATGTTGCTTTAAGATGCATCCTTATTATTATTTCATTGATACCATTTCATTTCATGGCAGTAGAAAAAATAATCATCAATGCAACTATATCATAATTTAAGTTAATAAATAAGATAAAGAGAAATCATGACCTTGAGAAATAGTTTTCTGTTATGGTCTCTGTTTCAAAGAGGAGCTTCCTTTATGTGAGGTGAAGACTATACTTATCTGTGGTTATAAAGACCAATGTTCATGCAATGTTGTTAGGGATTATGTTGACTTTGTGAATAAGTGTTTGTAGATTCTTCTTCAATAATCATAACAAAAAGTCTTACGAACAAGGAAGAACAAATGATGATCAAGGATGATACCAATGAATATACTAAAGTGGACAGGGAAATTCACATGAGGCCTGAAGTCTGCCCAAAGATCTATAGGCAGCTGAGGAAAGCTGGGAGTGGGAGAGGTGGTCTTTCCTAGTTAAGAGGACACCAATAGGTTGTCTACTCCCAAATAGTGAGTTTAGAAATTTGTTTAATTTGTTATAATAATGCAGTCTGATGAAAATCAAATTAATAAAAAAGAAATGGGTACAAATTGGTAATTCTCTCTCCACTGATGTTTTTGTTTAAAACTTAAACATATATAAAAATACTGAAATGAAGCTCCTATTGTGACCATTCTAATGCAAGGGAGGGAACATCACAAATATATTTCTTGATTTTCATGACACATCATGGGAGAGTTTAATTGTGACCAAATAATGGTATTATTTAATGATAGTGTGAATTGGAATTTTCAGACAATATGAAACCAAATTCTTTTGGTAAATTATGAATAAGCCTTTTCATTTTCTGTCTTGAATCTAAATGAAAAGTAGAAGGTCCTAAACTGAAAAAAAAAGTGGTGTAATCAAAAAGAAAATTCAGTGACACTATAAACCAAGCAAAGACTCTGAAGAAATAAAAATGAAATCATTGTTTTGACAATGTATAAATTCTAAATATGATGGTCTACATATTTATGCAAAGAAAATTTTCTAACGTTTAGAAGTACACCTTTAAAAACCCATCTTAACGTTTCAAATATCAAGGACATATGTAGTAGTAGATTCTATAGGCACAGTTTGTACATTTTCCATTCTCCGGGAAGGAGGCAAAACAAAGATAACTGAGAGAAGCTGTAAAAAATGAGCAAATTTACCTTAAAACATTGGATGAATGAAATATCTCAATTCCTCCTGAGCAAATGCATCTATAAAAAAAAACTCTGAGTATCAAATGAAATAGGGAAGGGATCCAAATTTAAAATCCTATAGTTGATGAAATTATAACTTAAAGGATATCGTTGAGGTATTTTCCTAAATTATGTATCTGGAGTCCTCATAAAAAGTCTATGGAACTGACAACTGTATGTTCCTTTTATAACTGTGGAAATGAGGAACATTAGCCTGAGTCTCATTTCTGAATTGAAGGTGATAGCACTATAGACACAGTTGTGACACCTCTCCTTTTCCTACATGCCATCTCTCGCGAGAAATCCATCCTCTGAAGGCAATGATCAGGACTACTGTTAGCAATATCCAAGAAGGATGAGAATGGTGGACTAAAAAGCAAAAATACACAGAAATGGTTAATCCTTCCATTGATTTAAACAAATATTTCTAAAACATTGTCATAAGAAAGAATTTTGGAAAAAACTCCTCCCAAAGCATATCCCAACAGAGATTCTAAAGCATATTTAAACAATACAACTTGCATACTATTTTGTTTCAAATAGAAAATGGAGGACAAAGTTTGCATATTTGTGTGTGTGTGTATTTTTGTTTGTGATGCTTTGCTATTGTTTTGCATCAATAATCTCATTAAAATCAATATTATTAAAAATGAAATAAAATACTGATGTTCACATTGATAAAAATGATAATGACTGTGGCAACGAAGAAGAAAAAATGGTGGTAATGACAATGTATATTTTCTTTTCTCTCTCTTCTTTTTAGCTAGAAACTGAGGTCATCCTACATTCAGAATTTAGGAAACTGAAAGTCTGAGGAACAGTTTTGATAATTATAAGGGCAAAATTATTCACCAAGAAAATTGTAACTTTATCATTCATTGTCCTGATGTTTCTTCCTTCACTATAGTGACAAGCCAAACGGTATATTGCTTTTTACATTTGTATTTGAAATTTAAATGAAAGATGCAATTCACAGGGCTAGGAGACTTGATTTCCATGCATTGATGTCATTCAGCTAATGGCTTCTATTCTGAGAAGAATGCTTTTACCAAATTATTTATTCCATTACTCAAACTCATTGTCCAGCTGTGATCATATGCCCACATAGATATGCATAAACAAAACAAGAGTTTTGAAGACTATGGTGTTTGAACTGATTTAAAAGCTAACACCTTAGAGACATTATGGGAATGAATTCTATTTATTTTAATTAACTTGGCACTGAATTACTTTTAGATGCCAATTTGATCAGAGCTGAGGGGATGAAATAAAAGAATAAAAATTGATTGTTTGCAACATTGAGAAACTGAAAATGTACACTTAAAACTGAATTTAACATTTCTAAATTATAAAATATAACAGGAATAGACAACCTCCTGTGGTCTTTAAATGTTACCATGTTTCACTGTTTATTTTTGAAAGTAATAGCAGTTAAATGTCTGTGGATATGTAGATTATGTCATTAATTGACTTAGAGCTAGTATGTTGCAATACATATATATTAATTATTAATAGAAACAAAATTCATTCTCAGAAAGTGTTATGAATTTATTATTCTAAGAGAATGAAAGGTTTGCAGTTGTCTTTTTTCTATTTCTTAAATATTAAAAACAAAGCTGGAAATGGTGAAGCTTGCCTTCAATCCCAGGACTCAGGAGACTGAGTCAGGTGAATGGATGGACCTCTGTGAGTTTGAGGGCATCCTGATCAACATGGTTAAATCAAAGTAGGCCAGAACTACATAGTGAGACCCTGTCTTAAAAACAAAAACAAAAAACCCATCAAACAACAAATACAAATATCACAAAAAATAGCTTTGTATAAATGTTAAAATTATTTGAAAACCACAAATCACATACTGTGTATGGCATGGGCTAACTGAATATTTTCAAAGGAAGTAAGTAGTTTATTCTAATTTTATTCAAAAACACATTCAATGCCTGGTTTGAAGGTAGAAAATTATAATTATCCTCATTTAATATATTATATTTTTATTATCAATACAAACTATATAATCTTAAGGATCTATCAAGAATTTATGAACTATAAAGAATTAAATTGGTCCTGTCCCTGAGCTGAGGACAACCTTTCAAACAGGTAAGTGGGTACCATCTCGGGGAAGGGCAGAACACCCTGGAAAAGAGCACTGGAAATGGAGGGGGAGGGGGAGGGGGAGGGAATTGGAAGGAGGGAAGGAGATGGAAATTTATAATAATAATAAAAAATCAAAAAAACTAGAAGAATTCTACACTAAAACCATTAAAAAAGAGAATGGATATGAAATCAGGATCCAACATTCTGCTGTTTATAAGAAACACACTTCAAACTCAAAGACAAACAATACTTCAGAGTAAAAGGTTGGGAAAAGGCTTTTCAATCAAATGGAAAAAAACCAAGTAGGTGTGGCTATACTAATATCTAACAAAATTGACTTTAAACAAAAATCAATCACAAGAGATGGAGAAGGACACTTTATTCTCATAACAGGGACAATTCATCAGGAGGAAGTCTCAATACTGAATATCTGTGCCCCTAATATAAAAGCACCCACATATGTAAAAGAAACATTACTAGAACTCAAAACATACATCAAACCCCAAACTCTAATAGTAGGACATTTCAACACTCCTCTCTCACCAATGGACAGGTCAACCAGAGAGAAACTTAACAGAGAAATCAGAGAACTAACAGATGTAATGAACCAAATGAACTTAAGAGACATCTATAGAACATTCCACCCAAACAAAATAGAGTATACCTTCTTCTCAGCATCTCATGGAACCTTCTCAAAAATTGATCACATAATTGGTAACAAAGCAAACATCNACCCACATATGTAAAAGAAACATTACTAGAACTCAAAACATACATCAAACCCCAAACTCTAATAGTAGGACATTTCAACACTCCTCTCTCACCAATGGACAGGTCAACCAGAGAGAAACTTAACAGAGAAATCAGAGAACTAACAGATGTAATGAACCAAATGAACTTAAGAGACATCTATAGAACATTCCACCCAAACAAAATAGAGTATACCTTCTTCTCAGCATCTCATGGAACCTTCTCAAAAATTGATCACATAATTGGTAACAAAGCAAACATCCATAGATACAAAGAAATTGTAGTAACCACCTGTGTAGTATCAATTCACCATGGAATAAAGTTAGAATTCAACAACAATTCTACCCCCAGGAAGCCTGCAAACTCAGGGAAACTGAACAGTCAACAAGTGAATCACCCCTGGGTCAAGGAAGAAATCAAGAAAGAAATTAAAGTCTTCCTTGAATTTAATGAAAATAAAGACACAACTTACTTAAACTTATGAAAACAGTGCTAAGAGGAAAGTGCATAGCTCTAAGTACCCAAATAAAGAAAATTGAGAAAGCACACGTTAGAGACTTAACAGCACAGCTGAAAGCTCTAGAAAAAAAAAAGAAACAAACACACCTAGGAGTAGAAGACTGGAAATAATCAAACTGAGGGCAGAAATCAACAAAATAGAA
>LOEQ01009184.1:92581-105182 GCA_001685075.1 Bramus lutescens
AGTCTGTTTGGATGCTCACCTTCCTAGACCTGGATGGAGGGGAAAGGACCTTGGCCTTCCCACAGGGCAGGGAACCCTGACTGCTCTTTGGACTGGGCAGGGAGGGGGATGTGGAGTGGTGGGAGTGTGAGGGAAATGGGAGAAGGGGAGAAGGCAGAAATTTTTAATTAAAATAAATTTTTAAAAAGCCCAATCCAGACCCTGTAGCTCTCCCTCTTCCTAAGGACTTGGGATCTGTCAAAGAACTCTCAGCTACTTCTCCAGCAACAAATCTGCTTGTGTGCTACCATACTCCCCATTATGATAAAAATGGACTAAATTTCTGAAACTGTATGATAGACCCAATTAAATGCATTCTTTTATAAGAGTTGCTGCCGTCATAGCGTCTCTTCACAGCATCAGAACACTGCCTTAGGAAAGTGTGTATGTTTCCACTGGAATATCAGTATTCCTGATAAGGTCTCTGAATGGAGAGACGTTTATTCCTGCAAGTCATTATTAAATTAATAAGAAAATTTATCTTCGAAAACTAAGTACTCTTTCATACTTTTTTCCTAGGAAAATATCCATAATCATTTTATTAGAATGAAACCCCAGAATATTGGACAAGTTATGTAAATTTAGTCTCCTCTGTATGCTTTCAGAACAATATTATATCTCTAGAAGCCTCTTTAATATTTTTCTATGGTGAGGATTTTACAATTTATTTTGTTGCATAAAATCTGGTATGTAATTAGGTTGTTTAAATTAAAGAATGGAGTAATTAAGGAGTACAGAAAAGTTACTTCTTGACCTACATATTCAGCATTATTCCCATGGTCATATCTTAGATTTACAGATGATATACTTCCTACTACATACTGTTTTTTTAAACAGTTATGTAACTTTAACTTTGACAACATTTCTACACAGTAGCTATGAATCACTTGTATATTTCTAATGACTCTCCCTCTTTTTGGCTGTTGTAACTGAGATAAGTGACTCAGTCATTGTTTGTTGTAACGCTCATCCTGAAAATGCTTGACCTTAAACAAATATTCACATATGAAATGCTAGCCTACACAATTAATGCTCTTCAGCTAAAAGATATTCCGACTTAGTGAACAGAGAATGCCTTGTGACTTGGCATATATTTAATAACTATAAAATCAAAGAACACAACAGAAAAGGCAGGCTTCATTCAAACTTCCATGTTTGCTACGTCTTTACCCTAGATGATGCATCAAGTGCCTTATTCCATCAGAGTAAAGAATGTTAAGTGCTAATCAGTTATCTACTTGTGGAATTTGGCTTACCAAATACCCTGTTTTGCCAGGTCTATCAGGACATAATGGGTTCATTTCAGTATTTTGAATCCTGAATAAACTTGCCTAATCACCCTTTTTGTCACTGATTACTTATTGGACTGATAACCAGGAGATCTGGCCACCTGATGTCACAATCTGAAATTTATCTACATTGCTTGCCTTTTCCCCTGCTACTGTGCTTTGCAAAACACACAGGTGTAAGAAGGTCAATTAGCCTAAACATAATCGCAAGCAGTGTGCAACAGCAAACAAGTAATGAGCAACAATTGCGAATGATGCTTGCCATGAAAGAGAAAGGAAACCATCAGCATTCCTTAACTCTTTCAGGATTTGAGAGTCTCAGAATGAAAGCACCCCATACAAAAATCAAAATGTGATCTTTTTGAAGCAGTACCAATTTACTAGATGAGTTTGTAGAATAAATGAGAGAATATATACTACTTATATATGTACATACGTATGTATATTTACATATGAAACAACTCATTTTCATATTTTTCACCATCTTGTATAGTCCTTTCTCTTAGTCAAACACTTACCCAACTAATAGTGAGGCGATCATACCATCTCAACTAGGCAATCAATTAAGACCCCATAGACATTTCTAGTGGCTCCTCTCTCAAATGATTCAACATTGTCATGTTGACATTTAACACTATCTATAATACTAATTCTGTTTTCATATTCTTCCTGGCATGAGGGCTTGAATAATCACATACCACAATGCACATTATATGACTATCCTGGATGTATGTATTTCATCTTAATTTTTAGTTTGCTATTTAATTCATTGTTTCTTGATATACACAAGACTCGTGAAGTAGCTCTGATAATTATCTTGTTTTCACTGTGCATCTTCTGTTTTTTCTGCCAATATCAATTAAAATAAAAATACTTTAATTAACTTAGTTATCTTTTATCCAACTATGATTATATACAGCGTAGAATATTTTCAGCTATGTATTAATTCATCATTCACTTCTATTGAGTGTTGATATTATGTTTTTTGTTGCCCCTAGATTCTGCTAAATGGGCTTACCAACAATGATGGTCTACAATCTAGAATTACAAACCAAAAAATACATCATCCTTTTATAATTATGTAACAATTGAAAATATTATAAACCTTATGGATGCATTCATAACCTTGGTAAAGATTTGGCTTTAAATTTTAGCTGTGGATGCCACCTGTTGCCTTCTAAGGAATAGACCAGAATAATGGGCAAGTGGACATGAATAAAATACCACATTCAAGCTAAGAATTTCTAACTGTCCATTTCTATGTTACCTAGAGTGATCATTTCCTTCATCTCCTACTATAATAAATATTGTTACTGATTAAATTATTGTGCCTCCTAACCCTACCACTCAGACTATTCACTGTCCCAGTCAACTTTCCATTACTAAGATGTTTAGTCAACAGATAAGAATAGATCGTTTGCCATTAAGGGGACTCAGGGAGCCTTGCAGAACAGGTGAAAGGATTGTAGTAGAAGCTAGAGGGATCAAGGATATCACAAGACCACAGCCCACAAAATCAAATAAGAAGGGAACACAGAGGATCACAAATATCAAAGTGATAATCACAGAGCCTTTTGGGGTTTAAGCTAGATTCTCTGCATATACATTATGGTTATATATCTGGGTGTTCTTGTGGTACTCCTAACAGTAGAAGTGGGAGTAGTCTCTGACTCTTCTTTTCCTCCTAATGGGTTGCCTTGTCTAGCCTTGATAGGAAGGTATATGCCTATTCTTATTGTTGCTTGTTTTCCAGTGTGTGATTTGTATCCCTGGAGGGCCTGCTCTTTCTGAAGGGAAACAAAGAGGAATGAAACTGGGGTAAAGGCAATGTTGCAATGTTGGAGAGGACTGAAGGGAAGGAAAATGTGGTTTGGATATAATTTCTGAGAGAAAGAGAGAGAGAGAGGAAAAATACCAAGAAAGAAAAAAATCAATGTATAGTTTGGTGCTGGAGTAATTGCTCTTATATCCTGCGGCTATCATCTGCTAATAACTCAAGCTCCAGGATGACTGACAACTTTTCTATGTTCCACAACCACTTGCACTCACATACACATAACTGACCCCTTAACACATAGTCATAATTAACAAAGAAAATGAAATAAATATTTAGTAAGCAGGAGTAGCTTGTTTTCCCTCACAGTTTTAGAGGATTCATAAACCAGTCAGATGGCTATGAAGTCATCGAAAATGTAGGAAGAAGGCTCATCACAGCCACAAGGTATGTGGATGAAGCTTCTCTCCATGGCAAATAGTATCAATGATAAGGAAGAAGGATGCTAAGGTCCCATTATCACCTTCAACAGAATCCATTCATGATGAGATATTAACCCATTAGACCCTATGCCTTAAGGACTTACCAGCTTGGAATAGGATCAAACTGGGAACAAATCTTTTAGTTCATGGGCTTTGACCCCTTGACTGAGGTTCTGAACTCATCAGTATGTGTCGTTATAAAGGCACTTGGTTATACAATCACTATCCTTTAAGAGTGTGTATTTAATTATTATTATGTGAAAATATGTGTTAGTCCCTAAGGACACTTTTACTGTAGGGAAAACCAAAATGGACTTTACCATCCTAAAATGCAAAGTGTAGGGAAAGAAATAGAAATTATGTATATTATTTAAATAAATTATACTATGCTTGTTTGTATATTATTAGAAAAAATGAAACTACAGGAACATCTCAAATACTTCTTCTCTATGAAATGAGTACTTATGGCAACAAAGAAAACAATTTCATTTTGTCATTAGTGACCATTTGTTCATTTGTGTAGAAACTATACCTTTTTCTGCTAGTTCTCTTAAAAGATTAATTTTTGTCAACAAGATATTTTTGCCTTCCAAATAAGCAGTACATAATAAAATATAGCATGTAACCTTTTCCATTTCACAAATAGAAAGGCATATATGTATGTATCCCCTGCATGTCATCTAAAATAAAAGGCTTCTCAAAAAAATCCTAATTCTTTTATAAGGATTAAGTATAAGTACAACTTTGAACAAAGGTGGAAGTTTTACCTTGCTGTATCTTCTTTGCAGAGAACATTATGGGTGTCACTAAGTTTAAAATTTTTATTCAGGAATATAATGTCCCTGTGCATTAAATAGAAGAAACTTTTCTATTATAAATATCGATATATAATTTTACTACTATTATTATTGTATTGCCAATGTGTGTGTGTATGTGTGTGTGTACATGCACACATGTGTGAGCTCATACATGGCTATCAGAGGACAAAGTTGCAGAGTCATTTGTCTCCATCCACTATGCTTTCTGGGGCTCAAGCTCAGATCATTAGGTTTGAATGGTTCTGTTGCTGTGATAAAAATTCTTTTCTATAAGCAAAATGGGAGGACAGGATTTATTTCATAATACATTTTTAGTACATTATTTAAGGCAAGAGACCAGGGCAAGAACATGGAGGTAGGGGCCTAGAGAAAAGACCTGAAGCAAAAGCCATGAAGAAGTGACACTTACGGCTTGATCTTGATAGCTTGTTCTGCCTGCTTCTATATATCACCAAGGACAAATTGACCAGGGATGGCACTGGCCACAGCGAACTCTGGTCCTCCATATCAATCATCAGTCTAAGAAACATTCCACCCTTCTGTCCATAGGCCAATTTGGTGTTGTGTTTTCTCATTTGAAGTACATCACAATGGCTCTAGCTTATGTCCAATTAACTGAAACTAGCAAGCACATATGACATGAAATTTTACTTGTTGAGTTATCTGGCTAGCCCCATTTTTATTTTTAATATTTAAAATAATGCTCAATTTAATATGTAAAATAACATTAAAAGTTCCTTATTTAGACTTTGTTGGTGGCATGGTAAAAACTCAATACCATTTTACTTCTGAAATTATAAAAGTGTAAATAAAAAATCTCTAACAAACAAGAAATAATTTTAGTATGACATTTAGTGACATATACACAGCCATTATATATGAGGTATCTAGTAATATATAAAAGTTATTCTATTTCAACAAATAAAAGGTACCTATGATCTACTAACTACTACCAATAGTAGTAATTATCCAGCAACCACTTTTGTTTTGAAATAATTGAGATAAGCAGATAATTAATTAATCAAACTTTTATATTAAGAGATTATGAAAATTGAAGGTTATCTTGTGGGCTTCTCAGAAATTGGGGTTTGTCTTGACAGTGCTTTAGAACAATCAGAAAGAACATATTTTGCATGTCTGTGTACCTGTATAAATATATGTTTATGTGAATGTTGTGTGACCATGAGCATGTGCTTGTAGAAGCCAGATGTTGATATTAGGTGGCTTTCTTAATTGCTCCCTACCTTAATTTTTAACATAAGGTTTATCACCAATCTTGGATCTTGTTATTTAAGCTGTACCCACTGGCTATATAACAAAACCTAGTATTCATCTATTTTCCCATTGTTGTGTGACACAATTTTTCTGGGGAGGCACAACACACACGTTATCTACTCACCCAAGAAAGGTGCCCATTGCAGACAAAGTATAGAAACCATGAAGGTCCCACTGGCTGAAGCACGTAGATTAATTGGAGTTAGTTACAGGAATACAGGGTGAGGGTTTGCTTACAGGAGCAGAAATGACTCAAAGACCACTGTTTCATCAAAGCCCACTACAGCATTTATGACAAATCTTGGAACCTGGGAAGTTGGAAAATACTTCACAGTCTCTAGGCAGCATAACTATCTGGAGAGTGTCCCTTCCAGACAATCGGTTTATCTTAACCTTCTTCTTGGCAGCACAGCTCTCTCTTCCACTTCTTCAGTGCAGCTGCTCGGTCTTTGAAGTTTGGCTTGTCTGAGAGTCTGCTTTGTAGGTTGACTTGTCTAAGAGTGCATCTTGCAATTTTTATTTTCAACTCTTGGGAGAGAGGGGTTTAGGGAAGCCAGTCAGTTTCAGGGATTTCCTGAAGCTTTTTTGAGTTGCTTGCCTTCTGGTTTAAAAAGAAGGGTGGAATATTTATATTTCGAGGAAACAAGCTACAACACAAAATCCACTGAAAACAGTGGAATCATACATGCCATCCTGGCTGGATCTTATGTGAGTGCTTCAGATCAGAATTCAGGGACTCATGTCTGTGTAGCAATGATATTACCTAGCAAACCTTCCTAGCCAAAAAGAGTATTTTAACTCTTTCCCTCATAACTTTTAAGTAGCCACAGAATGAGTCTCTTTATATTTATTCATATGATCAAACCAGACTCTCTGAATGTGGCTGACAATGAGGGCTGACTGAGNAATGGGAGGAGGTGGAAATTTTTAATAAATAAATAAATATTTTTTAAAAAGACCTCTTCAATTTGATATCAACCACTTTTACTACTTTCCTTCATTTGATTTATTACAACTACCGATTCTAAGTAATAGGCGGGAAGGCACATGTTTTTAGTCAGCCTGCTACTCTAGAACAATTTTGTTCTTCTGCAATGTCATGCAAATTATGTTCATAGACTTATTGCTGACTACTTCCTCAACCATTATAAACTAAATATATTGATTTACCTCCACAGGTATATAATTTAATTTAACATCTTTCTAAATAAAATAATAATTAGTTCTACCTATATTGTGTTAGGATATTCCTTTCAAAGCATGTTCCAGAATATTTTTAATGATGAAAATCATCACACTATTCATTGTTAATTTGCTTTAACAAAATACATCAACTGGGTAATGTTTTGAAGGCAAGAGTTTCCTTTAGTTCATTTATGGAATAAGCTAAAGAGCATAGCACTAGCTCTAGTGAGAACATCGTGAGCTATATCACCCCATAGTCGATAAAATTGAAGTGACAAGAGAAAATAGAAGAATACATGGCAAGGCAGGAAGCCAGTCTAAATCAGAGGTTCAAGTCTTGGAACCCCCCCCAACTAAAACCCCTTCTTGCAGGTGTCCTACCTTTTAACTCTAACACATTGGAGACTATGTCTCCAATGTGAGAAACCATAAAAAACACACAAAACATATCTAAACCATGTCATCATCATATATCTTTGTGAAGCATAATTCAAGGCTTATTTCAAAAATTAATTTACACTTCACACAATTTTAGTGAATCTGTATCTTATGATTATTAAATTGTAACTACCTTTCATTTATTTTGTTATAACATATATCAGTGCTGCTAAAATTAAACAAGAAGCCCAAAGACAATACTGTTTTCATGCCAAAGTTCATTAAACATGTCCAAATAGCTAAAAGTAATAAATAAGGTGCACAAGTTTATTTAATTATTCTAATTATTTGAATGCTCTTTAATGAAGCTCGCCAAAATAATTCTGAAACACTTTCATTTACTTTCATCACCATTCTATTTCTGTGTGCTCATGTGAAAGTTCTTATTAAAACTAATTCATGTTACTCAGTGACAATAGTGTTCAAAAGCCAGCAGGAATATAAATCATCCAATTATTCCCATCAAGAAAGCAGCATGTGCCTGTAAATGGAGCCGGAGTGATGGTTGTGAAGCTCTGTTTGGTCTGATGCACCTTGATGGCTTGATTCAGCCTGGAATCTGCTGGTTTCTGCCTGCATTCTGTGGGAGATTATTTATCTGCACACACTTCAAAATGTACAGGATGATGCATGGAAAATAAGGGAGGAAAAATGAAGACAAATTCTGGTGTGGGCTTTCTAGTGGAAAAGCATCTGCTGTGGAAACAGACGAGGTTTATTGGTCTGGAGTAATTATCAATGCCATTTCAAAATCAATGTCAACCGAGCCACATTGTGTGTCACAATTTCCCTTAATCGAATTTATTAGAGATGTAAGAGTACACAAAATAATGTTCAGTTCTATAATTGAAACAGCCGGAAACCAAAACCTATAGCTCTCTACCCTTTGACACAGAAAAGAGGGCAAAATGTGCTCATTAAAAATCATGGAAAGTTGATAAAAATTGGTGTCATTGTCAGAAAAGTTAAAAACTCAATATGGTACACAATTTAAGAGACTTTTAATAAGGCAAGATTGAAGGCGGAGCAGCTGTTGCTTTGAAATACAACATTTTTTTCCTGTGTTTTCCTAATGCTAGTCTTTGATAATGAATAAATAAAACAGACAATTTAAAACTCAGGGATGTCCTTCGAGAACAGAGAAAATGGAGTGGCACATTGAGAGCAAATCAGAGGGAACTGAACGGCAGTGTAACACTCCAGATGGTCTAGAGAACTCTTGTTATTAGATCCGTGTGATTCCCACTGAGAACAGGAGCTAAACTGATCCAAAGATTTAACAATGGGCCTGGGCACACACTCATATTCTAAGAAATGGTGCTTGGTGATTTGGTGAGCTAATGAAAAGAGATCCAGTACACTGAATTCCACTCCACAGCAACAGCAGACTATGGTAAATGCTACCTGACCTCAGTCACATGGAGCTAGGCCACCATCAGTAAGCAAATAGCTTCATTTCTGCCCTCTTCTACACTGACCCCTATTCATCACAGAGCAGAACACTGTCTCCAGATTCCTTGCCCTCTTAGATCAGAGGTTCGCAGTTATTGTCTAGAGATCCAATATCTACCATGTACTATCTAAATACTCATCAGTCTCCCTACAATAACATGATAATGATAGTTTCCACTCTATACCCTGGGCACATGATACAGATGGTAGCCTCTACATAACAATAGTGTTTAGAAATGAGCATAACTTAGACCTCTGCCTGAAACTTTGACATGTGGATTTGAGTGTCTAAGTATAAAAACCAGCATTAAAAGGGACAAGGCCCAGGATTAGGAGTCAGGGAATCTGGAAACCAGATGTTTATGTATTGCTGCTTTTGTGAAGACATGTAAGTGAACTTGCAACTTAGTTTTAGGTTATTGAAAAAAACCTAAAACTAAAATATAATCATAGAATAGTTGCTTATTTGCTGTATGCTGTGATGGATATCTTGAATGTAGACTTGACTACATTAACTAAACCCCAAGTGACTGGGGACACATGTGGGATACTGTTATTTCTGGATGAATATCTGCTCTAGGTCCAGATGTATTGAGGTCCAAAGATCCTCTTTTAATCTGAGCCATACCTTCTGTTGGCAATCTATAGAATGAAAATGGAAGAAGGAAGCTTGTTCTCTACTTGCTTACTCTTGTGGTAGGTTTCTCTAGTAAGTAATGTCTTCAGTGTCTTTAGAGTCTACTTCTTCAGAATTCCAGAACATACAAAAGTCCAGCTGAGACATCCAGCCTGGTAGACTGAACAACTATTGGATTCTTGGATTTTCCACTGGAAGGCAGCTATTGCTTCACTAGGTGGACCAAAGCTTTTGAGCAATTTTAATAACACACACACACACACATACACACACACACACATATTCTTGTTTATCTATGTATGAGAGAGTTTCAATGTATCAGTTCTATTTCATTGTATCAGTCTTTAGACAAGCTTCACTAATATATATGTTTTAAGTTAATTTAAACTTATTATATTCCGATTATTTTATTATCTAGGACACAATGATAGTAAAATCAAGTTTAATTTAACAGATATCACACTATCTTAACTTAATGTTCACATTTATTTATTTATGCTTTTAATATGTGTGGTATGTATGCAAGAGTGTGTGTGTGTAACAAGTGTGTGATGTTATTTACATGGTCCACAGATATTAGAGAGGTAGAGGACAACTTTCTTTCCCACCACTATTTGGAGCCTGGGATCAATTCTGGCAATCACATTTGCTGTCAAGTGTTTTTATCGATTGAGCCATCTGAGTGACCAATATTTGACTTTTAAAAGCAAAATCCTTCATTTTTTTTAAATTCTGTAACACTAAAACTTTATTTAGGTATTGATTCTGCCAGGATTTACTTGATTTTTTTAAATGAATTTGTCATTTTCACCTATCTTTGTCCATATTTTTAGTTTTTTCTCTTTTACACAGAGCATTATTGTTTCATATACAAGCTCTTTTTTCATGAAATAAATGAGTAGATTTTAATAAGCAGCCAAATTCAAGCTTTCTTAGGGAACCTATCTCCAAAAAGTAATGTAAAAGCCTGGAAAAATCAAACATATGTATGCACATGCACACACAGATAAATACACACACATACACACACAAACACCACCCAAGTAAAATTATGATAACACGTTTTAAGTAATGTAAAAAAAAGGAAGAAGGCCAGGCAGTGGTGTCATATGCCTTTAATCCCAGCAGTCGGGAGGCAGAGGCAGGTGGATCTTTGTGAGTTCGAGGCCAGCATTGTCTACAAGAGCTAGTTCCCTGCTATACTGAAAAACCCTGTCTCCAAAAAAACAGAAGAAAAAGACAAATAAGAAGAAAGAGGAGGAGGAGAGGAAGGAGAAGGAGAAGGAGAAGAAGAAGAAGAAGAAGAAGAAGAAGAAGAAGAAAAGGAGGCTAAAGAAATTAAGAAGAGAGTGAGGAGAAATATGAGCTATTTGTAGAATGATGTGAACTGAGTGCTTTAGCCTGAATTGTTAAATAAGGAATAAGGTTATGTTAAGAGCAGCCATGTACTAAATCTCCAGTGAGGTTCCCCTTGAATGTTTCCTTTGGTTGAAATATGTGCACATACTTATTTATTGTGTACTCATTGTGTTTAGGCCTCTAGGCCTCTGTGCTCTATGCTTTGAAGATGAATTATAAACAATATGTATCTTTAAACATTTATTCCAAGAGAGATTTTAATCATCTCACTGTCTTATAGCTGTTCTCATCATTAATGTTTTTCCTTTTGTTTTCTTATCCCATATGTGACTCCTCATCTCCCTTTATACCTATAATCAAAAGAATCCAAAGTTGATTTCAGCTTTAAGAGGCACTGCTCCTTTAGAGACAGCTTTCTGATTCAGCATTAGCAGCAAAACATATGGCCCTTTATAGAGGCCCTACAAGCAAAAGCTTAAATGGGGTTTAAGAGCCATGGATGGCATGCTGCTAAGTGGCAGCATGAACCTGGAGCTTCTCAGGGTTAGGACCATTATCACAGTTGAGAGAAATGAGGGTGGACACAGAACAGGCTCTCCTAGTAGCCTAACAGAAATCTAAGCCTTAGTTTTGGTTCTCTAAAATGGGATAGAGCTAAATAGACAGTCCTCAGAAGAACCACGGCCTTCTGCTAGCTCAGCAGACACTCCACAGCTCCTTCTGCTGGCTTAGCAGGCCCCTAAAGCCCTTTTGCTGACTCAGGGGGCACACCCCTGTCTCTTGAATAACTAAAGAGAGCTTTCCCTACCCTGCTCCTGGAAGGTCCCTAAGCAAAAGAAACTTCTACCAGTCAGCTTCCATGCTAACCTTTCCTCCACTAATCAATCCCTGATTAATCCCTCCTCTCTGGAATTCCCGAACTCTGCTTAAAAGGAGCTTGTGACCTTCTTTTGGGGTCACCAAGTTGGAATTAATAAAGAGCTCTTGTTATTGCATATGTGGCTATTGGTCTTCTTTGGGGGGCTTCTTTAAGACCCTAACAGTGGTAAACATACCTCTGTTGTGACACTAACCTCTCAGGGAACCAAGGAGCAGGGAAGAATCTCCTGTCAAAGTTTCTGCCTTAGTCCTAGCCATGGAACTTAGCAGTTTAAAGACTCATGTGGTCATAAAAATAGAAGATATGCAGTAAAGACAGATTCAGACAAAAAATAGAACGTTTAAATGGTTTGTTTAAAAATGTACAGAGGCTCGGAAGAGTAAACAGAAGGAATAGAAATGCATAAAAAGCAATATACGGTTTTAAAATAATAAAATCCTTAAAAGGGAATAAATTAATAAAAAAAAGGCCATGAAAAGATGCAAAATACACAGATAGTCTTGATACTGTATGTTATTATGTTGTCTTTGAATTGTTTTACTGCTCAGGAAGGAACAACAGCTGCTAAGAGACATTTGGCTGTTGGCTTAATTCAGAATATATATATAAAATGCCTTGACTTCAAAATTTAACACAAAAGATATATTACTTTGGAGAAGAGTTTCTATTTTGTTTCCACAGGAATTGAGGGGATTTGGACACATTCTGGGTTAAGGATACTCAATTTGATCTAGGAAGACCCCTGAATAATCCTCAATGGGACCAGATGGACCAGATTATCCACCATTGCCTCTGTTGCAATTTCTTTGGAGTTCTATTTTGAGAATGGCTTCAAGGCTTTTGAATGAGATGATCCAGCCTTACAGGAGTCTACAGTCATGATCTGACCATAATCCTGAATTTTTTAGGGTCCCCAAAGATTACCTGATGTAGGAGGGTCATCTGTCTATGTGTTACTTTCATTGGTTAATAA
>LOEQ01009184.1:108948-122121 GCA_001685075.1 Bramus lutescens
TATTAACCAATGAAAGTAACACATAGACAGATGACCCTCCTACATCAGATGTTTTAAGTACTCAAAAAAGAGAAATATAAATAAAAGGTAAGTGATGAAATGTGACTGTATTGATGGTAGTATTGAAGAAATTAACCTGCTTGTGGTTGTATATGATAATTTCACAAAATTTATATGAGATACATATGTTTATTCCATATTGATGCATGTGGATCTAATCACAACATCAATAACATTTTCCAATAAAAGTAATTACAGGTGGGAAACATGTTCTTGTTGCTCAGAGTATTTACAGCTCCAGCATGAGTCATTTAGATATTTAGCATCCACATGAAAAAGCCAGGCAGAGTTCCATGCATTCCTGTATCGTGGTATTGTGTAGAGTAGATAGGAGGATCAACAAGGCTTGCAGGTTTCCAGCCTAGCTGAAAACACAAACTCTATGTTCAGCCAGAGACTTCCTTGAATGTAAAGTGGTTGATTAGTAAGCCCAAGACTTTCATCCACCTTCCATTTGCAAGGATGGGTATTATTTCCATTCACACATATGTGCTCATACAGCACACACACATACACACACACACACACAATATTAGTTTTCATTACAGTATTTTTAAATAGAAAGAGATATATTCAGTCTAAGGAGGGACATGAAGAAATAAGTGATTGTATAATTTCTAAATCAAGAAGTAAACAAGTGGTGAACATGCTACAAGCTCATAAGGCCCACAATAGCCCCTCCATCTGCAAAGTTTCTTAGAAAAGTCTTCAAAGCTTCATATCAGCAGTTTAATTAGTACTTTAATAGTTATTGAATTCCAGAGCCATAAGTTTCCATTAGAATCATTTCACTATTGAATTAAGATCAATTTCTTCAAAGTGTTACTGAGACTAGTATTGGGGTTTACTTATAAGCCTATAAGAATGGGTACAAAAAAGAGAAAATACTTAACTGTGTGTGTATGTGTGTAAATGTGCATTTTACTTTTAGCATGATTCAATTTTAATATTCTTTGGAATATATTTTCTTCTCTCGCTCATATTCTCTCTCTCTCTCTCTCTCTCTCTCTCTCTCTCTCTCTCGCCCCTCTGTTGGGAGACTTTGTGAATGGCTTGGTCCTAACATGTTATATATAATTCATTAGTTTTTGCATATGAAGTTGTATGATTCATATGGGTGTGTATGATGTGTATACATGTAGGGAGGTCATGCAGGTGCCACGGCAAGATGAAGAGATAGAAGATAATCTCAGTATCCATCCTTGCTTGACAGCTTCTTTGAAGGAGGTTTTTTTTTTTGTTGTTCCCTGGTCTTTAAGCTTCCAATTATCTTCCTGTCTCTACCACCTGTATCCCTATAGGAGAACTGATATTTCAGATCGGTACCAGATTTGCCTTTACAATGTTCTGGATATTCAAACTCAGATCCTCATGTCTACATAGGAAGCACATTATGTTCTGCACCATATTTTTCCCATGAATGTATCTAAGATGACATTTGTAATTCTATTTCGCTATACAGTGACTGTCTTTACCTCTTGATGACAATATGCAATATTGGTGCTGTTTTCTTTTTCTATGTGTGCTTGCTTTTCAAATTTATAAGATTTAGGGAGACACAGATTAAAAACTTGCCTAACTTTGAATAAATGTGCACCAAAAGTACTTCAATTATATTTTAAATATTATTTCCTCTGTTAACAGATATGACAACCAGTTGTATATTTTATAAGAATAGATATAAGTAAACAGTTTAACTCAACTATGATGATATATTGGCATAATAAAAATACAAGAATTTATAATATTTCAGGTACAAGGTATTATTTTTGTACTACTGCATGACCTCATATTTTTATGTAAATTTAATAACATGATATTAAACTGTCTTTGTAATCCAGAGTAGTTCAGTATATCTGTGATTTCCTCAAGTCATCTTGTTCCAAGCACGTAGTTATTTATTCTCACTTCACTGCACTGATTTGACTTAGCATAAGGCTGATCCCACTCTATTTTTTGACTCACAATTTTATTGTAGGCGTGTGTCAGCTTGTTATTAAAGTAGTTAGACATAAGCTCCTCTCAAACATTCACTGTCCTATTTTGTGGTCTCTTTTCAGACAGTGCTTCATTGAGAGCAATGGCCTTAGCTCAGTTCCATGGATGTCTGACCAATCAGGATGTAGGTAACATTCTGGATGGAATGAGTGTCTCATAAAAACTTAGTCCAATGAAGAGACAGCGAAGCTAGAAACCCATTAATATTAAACAGGCTGCAGATTAGAGGCATCTTCTAAGAAAGCTTGTGACTCTTACCTTGCTCATCAACATGCATTGCTGCATGACCCAAGCCAAGTGCTGCCTTTTTATAGCCCCTGTTTTAGGCTATAAGACTTGCATTGCAAAAGTGAAGTATTGCAGTTTGATTTTCTTTCATTAAAATTATTAGTTCAGTCTTCCTCTTTTTTTCCTAAAAATTCAATTATCATATTTATAGGTTATTATCAACAGTATTGATGTGGCAAGTGACTAAAGAAGAAGAGTATAGAGTGGGTGCAATGTTTGTATTTCTCCCAAATAACTGAAATTTATTTTCTCAGTTTGCTTACTGAAAAGCAGCCAGGCATTCTTGTTCTAAAGTTACCATCCGCATTAATGTATTTTAAAAAACCAGGAAGAGATTCAGGCATAAGCTACATTCTTTCATTTACAATATTTTTATTTATTTTTGTTTTACTTTTTTTTAAACATTTTCATTTTGTATTCTAGCTTGGTCCAGAAATCATTGTGTATATCTGTATGCCCTTGGTTTTGTGACAATCCTACTGTCTTTGTCTCCTTAATCCTGGGCATTTCTATCTATCTATATTCTTTACAACATATATTCTTCCTTCTTTTCTTCTTATTGAATAAAAATATTTATGATTAAATCAAATATTGGTTTCATACTTACTAAAGTATGAGAAAATACTTTCCAAAAATAAGAGAATAAACCTGCTTACTGTATGCTCAAAGCAACTCAATAATTTCTTGGTCAACACGTGAAGTGTAAGTAAAAACATATGGTCTGAAATAAACAAAAAAAAAGGCCATGCAGTTTTCTAATGGAGAAATGGACCACACTTCAAGTGTATCACAAAGACACTGTGATCTTGAATAGATCACCCAAACTGACCATCACTAAAAGAGACTCAGTTCCAGACACTGACTAATCCACAAGTTATGATTTGTCTTTCACATAATTCACTCTGTGGTCACTGTCCTAGTGTGAATATTAGTGTGTGTGTGTGTGTGTGTGTGTGTGTGTGTATGTGATTATTCTTCCAAGTAGTTCTATAAGTTCTATAGAGGTATTCATTTTTACTGGGTTCCAAGTGATGTTACCATACATCTCTGTACTTTATTTTTAATTAGATCATGAAAATTCACACATAAAGGCTACGCATTATTACTCTCATTTTTTAAATGAAGAAATTGGAAAGGTGTTTATAGTCATACACTCATCTGAATCAGAGTCCCATCCTATATGTACCGAAATCACACTTAATTTGCATTATTAATTAGCTAACTCTCATTCATTAGTATCCGTAGGTAAGAATGAAAATACATCATGCTCTCTGTACTCCTGTTTTCTCCTCATCATTTCAAAACAGAAGGTACAAATAGGTAATAAATGCTCCTAGGAAGGCTTATGCAACATATATAATGATGTTCCAAGGTAAGAAAATCTGAAATTCCACTGTCTAAAAAGAGCAGATGGAATGGAGAGATGGCCTATTACACACTGATCTGAATAAAAAATTAGAATTTAAATGTTAAGTAGAAAATTACAGGAATGTGACAGTGTTCTAAAAAAAAAGTCTGGAAGTACCTGGAGGAATATAGATGCATTTAATAAAAGAGAGAAATGAGCAGACTATCAAGAATACTAAATTATAAGCATAATATGCTGTCCATTATCCCATCATCTTATAGCTCCAAATTCTCCCTTTAATTGTACCAGCCATCACTCTGTGGTGCTGTGTCCAGCATTATGCAAATTGTGCCTTCTCTTTCTAATGGGGCTCGGACCTTATTAGATTCAGGCAGTAGCAGATACAGAGGAGAGTGAAAAGGAGACAAAGAGGGGACTTCCATGTGCTTTAACACACTTTGTCCCGAGTAGGAACTCCAGCCACATCACTTCAAAATTCCCAGAATCATCTTGATGAAGTCGCATCAGCAGCACCAGTGGAATGCTGACCTTTGCTACTTTGCAATTGCCTATGTGACTTAATTCACCTTATTCTGTCTTTGCTTTATTTTGCCAATTGACTCATGTCCAGTTTATCCATTTGAATACATTGGTGTATTCTTAATAAACTAAATCAACTATCCTTAAATGCTTGAGATACTAAGTGCTGGCATTAGCTATTGTAGAAAAAGTTTAACTTGGTAAATACTAGTTCAAGACTCCTTTAGTCAGTGTGTTTATTAAATTGCCAAAGCATGGAAGATTTGAATCTCCAGATAATATCAAACCTCTGTGCAAGCACTATCTAACACTGTTTGTTTTTTAAAAGTAGAAAAGATCTTAGATACCAATAAAATGATGTATTTATTTGGACAATCATGACTGTACAAGAGAGAGAATATAGCTGCTATCCCAAGACTCTTCTTGAAGAAATGAAAGACAAACATCAAGGAGTGATTGAGATTGTCATCAAACCTGTACAAATGAATCAACTTACTCCATTTTTCTGAAGCTCCCCAAGTCAGGCTTCCATCATTTTAACTTGTCAACATACTTATCTTCAAATTCCCTACCGAGTAGTTCTTCCAAACTAAATGTATAATTGTGATCCCATCACTATGTGTGTGTGTGTGCATATGTGTGTGTATGTGTGTATAGTCAGGTATAGCACAGTAACATCCACTATAAGTAGAAATTTGTTCTAATTTGTTTGATGCTGCTGCAACAAAACAGATACCAAAAGCAGCTTGCAGAGAAGGAAGGGTTTACTTGACTCGCATATTACAGTTAAAGGATTCAAGGAGGGAACTGGGGCAGGAACCTGGAAGTGGAAATTGAAGCCCAACACACTGAGGAGGGGGGCTTAGTACCTGACTTTTCCTACTTTACTTAGCTACATTTCTCTTTAATTATTGCAATTTCTTTCACTTTTTGAAATAATGTATTTCTGTTTCCACCCTACAAACTCTCTTATGTTCTCCCCCCCCACCAGGCCCTCAATATATAAATAGAACCTGCTCAGTCTGTAATGCTTTTTGTTAGTATAAGCTCTATATGTATATGTTTTCAGGGCTGACCATTTGGTAATGGATAACCAGTTGTTCAAGAGACTCCAAATATATTATATGCTTTTAAAATTGTTTCTTATTTGTCTCCAGAGGTATAGATAACTCCCTATTGCTAAAGATAGCATACATTTCAAACAGAGATACAAAGGCTCCTGAGCAAATGTCTCCTCTTCCAAGAAGACTATCTGGTATCAGAGGCTCTTTGGTAGCATCAAAAAAATGAAGTAAACAACAATCCTATTGATTTAAGATGACTATGAGCCATGACAATAGTCAACATGTCCCAACAGCCCAATGGGTACAGTAAAGGCATGTATACCTTGGCAACAAGCAACAGTTTTATAATTGGACTTAAGACACACACAACACACACAGCAAGAAGAAAATCATCCCTGTTACTGTAAACCTAGCTAATTCACAACTCTTGGAGGTGAACCTACAACCATGTTTTTATTCTGCCTGCATAATCCCTAACCGAATTCTAAGTATTTGTCCTAATGCTCATAGAGAAGTATACCTTTCACCCCATATCAATAAAACATTTTGCTAGGGAGTGTAGTACACACCTTTAATCCCAGCACTCAGGAGGCAGAGGCAGGCAGATCTTTGTGTGTTTAAGAGATTACTGAGTAAGTTCTAGGACAGCCACAACTCTTACACAGATAAACCCTCTCTCAAAAAACAAACAAATAAATAAAAATAAATGAATTGATTTTTTAATTTGATAGTCTTAGTTTTATAAGTAGATACTATTTAATATATGCAGATAACATAAAGTAGTAAAAAGGTCTAGAGAACGAAGTTAATCAATGAGGACAAGGAAGGAGAAAAAGGGTCTGAGATTGAGGTGGTGGAAGATACTCTACATGTATTTTAAACTGGCACAAAAATGATCTTAGGTAACCCTGAGTAGCAATATTAATCATCAATAAATAAATACAATGAAAAAGTGTTATTAACCATCTCCACCAGCCCCAAGACTCCACAGCGCACCTGTGGTCTTAGGACCCAGGGGAAAACAGAGTATCTGAGAGTTGTGAGCACATGTGAGCAAAAGAACCACTTGGAAATGGGCTTCCAAGGCAGCTTAATATAGGTATGACAAGGGAACAGTGAAATGCACCTAACTTGCATACAAGGTCAGATTCGGAGCAGGTGACCATTATCAGTTCAGTTATCAAGGAATCCCTAGGCAAGGAAAGTACAGAGAGGGACAGGAAGGTCACAGCAGCAGAGGAGGTACATCCCTTAGTTTATCAAAATAACGTGTGTGTGTTGGCTCCGACATTCAGGCTGGGAGGAAAAGACTTGCTGGCTTTTAAAATGGCATCACCTTTTGTCTCTATGAAGTGGATCCAGGTTTTTCAACTCAAGTCGGCAATGAATGCCAGACTCCTATTTTAAACTTCTGAGAGGTTTCAGGGTGCAGGCAAACTGTACCGACTTGTTTGACTCTGGAATTCCACACACAAAAAGAGCATACCTGTCTCATTAATGCTCAAAATTAGTGCAATTTTGAAAAAATATTTCTTTTAATTTTTGTGTGATACTATAGTTCTACCATTCCCCTTTCCCATTCTCCCTTCAAGTTCCCCCATTTATATCTTCTTACACTTTTTCAAATTTATGACTCCTTTTTTATTAATTGTTCTGACATAACTTTGTGTACATTTGTAAAATTTTCTTTACCTAGTAGAATTTTCTGAAAAAAGCAATACAAATATAAATGTAAAATTTCTTTTATTAAAAAAATTTATCTGTTAACATATCACTATTTTTCAAAAGTGATTTTTATTACTGTTCTTTCTAGGTTATCAATTATAAATTGGTCCAAAAACATCGAATTAATATTTTTCTTTGAACATAAGGTCAAATAAATTTTATATTTTGCATTTTAATCAAATGTATTCCATTTATGCATATACATAAAGTGGTTTGGTACCTCTTCTTGGGTGTCAGCTACACACATCTCGAAAGAGGGATACACAGCTGAGGAACTGCCTCTACCATATTGGTATGTGGGCTTGTTTGCAGAGCATTTTCTTGATTTCTGGTTGACATAGGAGGGCCCAGCCCCCTTTGAATGGTGAGCCAAGGTTGTTTAAGAAGAATAGCTGAGCATGAGCCTAGAAGCAGGCCATTCCTCTGTGTTTCCCACTTCACTTCCTGACGCTAAGTTCCAGCCATGAGTTCCTGTCTGGGTTTCCGTCAGCAATAATCTCTACCTTATAAGTCAAAAGCCAAATAAACCCTTTCTTCTCCAAATATATGTGTATTTTAAATTTTAGAAATGAGATAAAATGTTATATGATGTAGGATGCCTTCTCTCTCTCTCTCTCTCTCTCTCTCTCTCTCTCTCTGACACACACACACCCTTTCTCTCTCCCTACATTCTTCCTCCCTGCTTTTCTACCTCTCTTGTAGTCTCTCTCTCTCTCTCTCTCTCTCTCTCTCTCTCTCTTTCTGTAGGTGTATGTGTATGTGTGTGTGTTCGTGAGCATTGAACATAGGACGCCACTCATTCTCAGTAAGTACTCTAGCATTGCATTATACCTCCAGTCCCATTTTTGCTTAATTTTTTTTTTTTTGAGACAAGCTCTTAAAAGATGCCTGGCCTGGTCTTGAGCTCATTACATTAGCCAAGGGAGGCCTTGCATGTGTCTTTAACATAACTTGACTCTCTTAATAGCTGAGGTTATAGACTTGTTCCACCAAGCCATTTTAAAGGATTTTGTATATATAATAGGATTTTAATCTACATATAATCTGTCACTGTGAATCATTAGAAATTCAATATGCAAAAATTTAAAAATCAAAGCAAACCTTTTATCATTACTGCAGTTTTTAAAAGTTCTACAACATGGTGAGCTGTCAGTATTAAAATCATTTCTTTAGCAATGCTAAAATTGCACTACATGGTTCCAAAATATTGAGTCAAATGCTCTTAAGTAATTAATTTTAGTCATATTCTGAAACATCAAGATTTCAACAATTTAAAAACCATTTGTTGTCATGGAAACATCAACTTAATTAAAACTGGATTAAAACAATTAACCTAAAACATATTGTACTACTGAGTGTTTGATTTAGAATACTTAGGAAGGGAGAGAACATTATTCATAATCATTTTAGTTAATGGATGTATTTAGGGTTCGTAATGGACCTGCAAAGGAACTAATGTCCCTGATGACTACTTCCATGGGAAGAGGATGGTTACAGATAACATTTCCATTAAACAAACAAACAAAAATATACGCCAGATTTTTTTTCAGGGATTTCAGAAAGTAGAATGTTTAATGTACATTGTTTATTGCCTTTCCTTGACCACAATATCTATAAACTTTTAGACAAATGACCACAATAATATCCTGTATTTCAACCCTCAAAATTGATCCTCATTGGCTAAGATTTCTGCCATGGAATGAAAAGAAAAGTCCTATCAACTCCAAAATTATAAGCCGGTTGGAGGAGAATATCTAAAATTGTTTTAATGCTTTAATAACCAGTGTTTCTTGCTAGCCAGTATACCTATAACTGTGTGGATAACATTTAGTGAATATAGTTTGGATTCTGTACATATATGTAAATTTTTGTAATTATATAGTATTCAACAGTTACCATGCTTTAAAGCTTGGACAGCTTATTAAAAGATTCATTTGCAGTCTGGCTACCAAATCTACTCTATTCTTTTTTTAGCAAGAGTAGTCTTTTCTGAGTTTCATTTTCTATATTTTGATAACTTTTGTTAACACCCATTTCTATCCATAAATTTGACAAAATATGTACAACAAATAAGAGAATAAATGATTTGTGTTGTTTCATGTTTCTTGTCCCTGCTCATTAATCTTGCTAGTATCGGTGAAGCAGATCATGGTAGAGCAAAGCTCCCTACCTTATTTAGGCTAGGAAGGAAAAAGAGAGAGAAAGAGAAACTGGTGGAAGGAGGGAAAGAGAAGAAAGAAATAGGAAGGAAAGAGGGAGAGATAATTAAATAGTTAACAGAAGTTTGTACTGCTTATTTATCCAAGATACAAGACTATTTCCTAACAGAGGATACATTTTTACAAAGGTATATTTACTTTCAAGGCTGTTTGCATTTTCAAGACTCATGAAAAAGATAGACAGATAATTATCATAATGACCCATTGCTTTCAGAAAAAAATACTGTAAGCAATATAATAGTTGTAATTTAACTATTATTCAAGCAAAATGTAAAGGACCTTAGAGAAATAAAGCATTGACTCCTTTACCCAGAGTCTTACATTGATTAATGTAACTTTTTACTGTGTCTGAAGACATGAATTCTGGTCATATACTCACTTTTGAGAGTACCAAAATCTCTTCCATCTCTTCGACATCATGTTGATACTTCCATGGGTGAAAGGATTCATTTGAGTTTTTAATCAAATATAACAAACTGGTCAGTTCTTATTCATCACTAAAGAGAAAGTCCCTTTCATTTACTAGCAACCTATGTTAGTTTGTTCTTCAACTTATTTATTTATTTTCATGTAAATATATTATATCTGCAGCAAAAAATCTAACTATTTCTTGAAAAAATAAGTATGAATATTTTATTCAGGAAATTTTATAACCTATGTGCTACTAAATAAATTCTATCCCTCAGGAGCAATTGATATTCCGGTAAGAGAGTTGAATATACATCATTCACAACATGTCAGAGAACAGTGGTTCAAACTCTTTAGAGAGTGAGCTATTCATATAAACCTAACCATATACATGCCCAGCGGTTTTTATACTAAGTGATTCTAGAACCTGTCAAGTTGGCAATCAATATCAGTTATCAGATTGTCTAAGCTGAAATTTAGTATAATACAAATATTTACTCATAAGCATCAGGTACAGATATTAAATACCTTGTCCTACATCATCTGTTTCCATGATGGGGTCAATGTTCAGATGTTCTTAATTTTACTTAGCTCCAAGATTTTCTCAAAATGGAGAGGGCCTGTATCCAACCTTTGATAAATTGGTGAAATTTCAGTACAATCTTCTGAGTTGTTTGCTCCTAATATTATATATGAAGAAACTGAAAATGTGAGACAAATAACAAAGTTGATATGACTACTAAGATAAGTAATGAGCTGCTAGGGAGAAGTGTTAAAAGTTCAGAACTGTTGCTACTCTTGAAGAAAACCTATCATAGGTTCCCAACACTTATTTTGGGAAACGTATGACTGCCTATAGCTCTAGATCCTGAGTATCTAACACTTTCTTCTGGGTTCTGCAGGTATTTCCAGTCATCCACCCATACACAGATAGTCATGCACACACACAAATTATTCAAAGAAAAGATAAATCTCAGACAAAGATAAATATATGTAACAATAATTAATGAAAAAGAGGGGTCATGTGTTTGGAAGAGTGCAAGGAAAGAAATTTAGGGGGATTTGCAAAGAGAGAAAGGAATGGGAAACTGATTTTATTATATTTAATCCAAACAGGTAAAAAAATTAAGAATATAAGTAACTAGTTAGATTAACCTGTGAAACAAATGCTATGAATATGAAATTAGGGAATGAAGACTCAAGACCATATGTTCTATTTCAGTCAATACCTTCACAGTAATGATAAGTCTTTTAATTCAGAAAACTGTAATAGGCCAGAAACTCTGCCAAATATTGTGTACATAATTAGGCACAAAATAATATGTTGTTTTCAACTAAGTTATTACTCATAAGTTAACCACAAACAAAAATATGAACAGTGAACTGTAATAAAAGGAGCTATATCTCCTTTATGGGAATTATCTACCAAGTTAGTAATGAAAGAAATCACAATAAAAAGCATTTGGCTACCCAATAGCAAAGATACCCCTGGAAAACATCGCTATACTAATAACATCACATGAAGCCATGTTGTATTTACACACACACACAGACACACACAGAGAAACATGCACATATGTATATATGCATTAAAAGAATAAGAAATCATGTAATCAGAGCAGAGCATAAGCAGTTGGGATAATCTGGAAGCAGAAAAGGGATGGAAGAATAATGGGATTATATTATAATATCAAAAGGTAAATGAAAATTACTTTTTGAAAGTCTTAATTTAGCTTGCTTTGCTTACATACTTCTCTAATAGTAATGTACACGAAAAGAGAGATTTTTCTCTATGAATTTCCTTAAAATAAAGAAAAAAATTAATTAATTTTAAAAACTTCCACAGACTTTAGAATAAATATATCTTCTCTAAACTTTAACAGATACCTTTTGGCATGCAATTTACCATTGAGGTTTTAAGATATAGATTTTATTCTGAAGAACTTGATGTTTCAGATACATTCATATGTGCTGTTGTCTCCTCCATCTGTCTCAATCAGCTAGAGAAACAGAATAGATCTTGTGGGTGGACGAGGGCAGGTGGGGATCGGAACAGGAGGGATCAGGTGTGGGAGGGAGGAACGGAAGGAGAGAATATCAGAGAGACCCCAGAATAGGTGGGCATTTAGGGGACAATGTTGAAAAACATTGCAATAAAAGCTTCCTAGAACCTATGAGGGTGACCTTACTGAGGACTCCTGGTAGAAGAACCTGAACAAGCCATCTTTTGAAACCAGAGTAGGTTCCCAGTGGAAGGACTGAGATGCCCTACCAGCCACAAGAACCTACAATTCCCAATGCTTTTTGCTTGCAAGATGTCCTGAAGTTATGGTGGCTCAGAGGTTGTGAGAGTGCCCAATCCGTGATTGGTTTAACATGAGGCCCAAGCCACAAAAGGGAGCCCATACTTGACACTGCCTGGATGGCCAGGAACTGGAAGTATGTTGGCCGACAGTAAAATAAGATAGTCAATGAAATGATTCTTAATGCTTTTCTGCTACAGTCATAGACTGATGCCTCGTCCAGTTACCATCAGATAGGTTTCCTCCAACAGCTGATGGAAGCAGATTCAGAGATCCACAGCCAAATGAGAAGTAGAGTTTAGAATGCTAAAGAAGAGGGGGAGGAATGATTGACGGAGCCAGAGGAAAAGATGACACCAGGAGAACAAGGCCTACACCATCAACTAAGCAAGACACAGAAGGACTCACGGAAACTGAACTGACAACCATGGAGGCTGCATGGGTCTGTACTGGCTCCTCTGTATTCATACTGTAGTTGTTAGCTTGGCATTTTTAATGAATTCCTAACAGTAGGAGTGAGGGTCTCTGAATCTTTTGCCTGCTTCTGGGACCATTTTCCTTCTACTGAGTTACCTAGTCCAGGCTTGATAGGAAGGTTTATGCCTAGTTTTATTACACATCTTGTGTGCAAGCACATCTTGTTATGCTGTGTTTGGCTGCTAACACTGATAGGTCTCTTCTTTTCTGAAGAGAAATGGAGGTGCCATGGATTAGGGAAGGTAGGGGGAACTGGGAGGCGGGGAAGTATGGGAAGCTGTAATCTGGATGTACTGTATGAAAGAAGAATTATTTATTGCTTTTTGGCTATTTTAAAACAGTTGTAGACTGATATACAGTGAAAATATGACATGACTATATTATAATATCAAAAGATAAATGAAAATTAAACAGTCTAAAGCAGTTTAAGTAGTATATAGACAAGATGTGGATATCCAGGTTATAGTTTCCTAAACATTTATTCACACACATTAATAAAATTCATAGGGAATACAAAACTGAACATGGGATCCAAAAGTTGATGCTACTTAAAAGGTTGTATTTTAGTAGAAATTCAGTCAGAATGTTACAAAATTGTTATTCTTAAATTCAGGCCTATTCATATGCACTATGTATGTATTAATATGTCATCTCTTGCCCATCATCTATCAAATTCTAGTAGGTTTCTCCAAAGTAACAAAACATAGGATGTGTAAACTTACATGGGTATGTGTATATATATA
>LOEQ01009185.1:30796-56173 GCA_001685075.1 Bramus lutescens
CAAGTGGAACCGGCCGGGGCTCACAGCTTCTCTGAAACATTTTTAAAAGTACCATCTTATTTTGAGATAGCAGATAAAGGAAACACAGAATACCTACTGCATACTTCAAGACACAGGACAAGGCAATTACTAACTTGACTGAGTAATGGGCTACCCGCAGATTCTAGCTCATCCCTACCTTCTAGGTCTGAATATGGGAGCATTTTTAGAGTAAATAAGAGCTTGAGTTAGAATACCAAAGTAGACGGCCCTCGCCAATATAGGTAGCATCACACATGCTGATAAGGTCTGGATAGAACTTAAAGGTAGAGGAAGGTTTAATTTGCTTTTACTCTGAACACATGAACTAGAATATTGACCTTGGAACCCTAGTACTCTCTGTTCTGGGGTATTCATGCTAGAATTGGAATTCATACTATCAACCCTCTGGATTTTAAAGACTGTGTTAAACACCAGACTTTCCTGGGGTTCCACATTATAGAGGGCAGATCATGTGACTTCTCCACAATCCCACGTGTCTTAGTTAGGATTTCTATTGCTGTGAAGAGACACCGTGACTGTGGCAACTCCTATAAAGAAAAGCATTTACTTGGGTGCCTTAAAGTTTAGAGGTTTAGTCCATTACCACCATGGTAGCATGCAGGCAGACATGGTGCTGGGGAGGAAGTTTAGAGATTTAAATATTGATATGCAGGCAACAGGAAGTGAACTAAGACACTGAGACCTCAAAACCTGCTACCACAGTGACACACTTACTCCAAAAAGTCTGTACCTACTCCAACAAAATCACATCTCCTAATAGTGACATTCCCTGAGTTTATAGTGGGCAATTACATTCAAAATAACACAGAATGTGAATTAATATGTTACACTAAATAATGGTACCCATATCATATCAGTATTATATGCAATATTCATATATATCGTTGTCCTCTGTCTATGTATCTATGTTATATGTGTATGTGTGCATATATGTATTTATATATCTGACAACTTGGCATTAATCTATGTTGGATGAGGCTGCTTGTTTCTTCCCAGACGTTTAGACCAGAAATAATCACTCAGAAACTATATTATTTGCAATACTGTTTGCCCAATAGCTTAAGCATATTGCTAGCTAGCTCTTATATCCTAAACTAACCCATCTCCATTAATCTGTGCATCACCACAAGGTTGGAGCCTACCGGCGAAGTTTCTACCGGCTCCAGCGGCAGCTACGTGACTTCTCTCCGACTCTGCCTACTCTCTCTCTATATATATATATCTCTTTCAGCCTGGCTTTATTCCATTAAACCACTGTTCAAAAGCAGCTTCTTTTTTAGTCAATGGTATACATAGGGGAATCCCACATCAAATCTACCTGTGTATTCTGCTGATTTATTTCCCTCTGGAGACCGCCGATTAATATTCAACTGTTCTTTCTGGTCACTTATGCCAGTAGTTAGCTTTCTGTGTATAACTTAATACCATTGCCATATCTTCCTTTAGTCCTTACAACCTCACACTCATCTTGCATGTGTGTGTGTGTGTGTGTGTGTGAGAGAGAGAGAGAGAGAGAGAGAGANNNNGAGAGAGAGAGAGAGAGAGAGAGAGAGAGAATAGAAAAAAAGGACACATCTCTTGACTGTCCCTGGATATGACTCCTGTGCACATTTAATTGGTGAGAATCAGTCAAATGTTCTACATGCAAAGATAGGAGTCAGTAGGAAGCACAGAAATACTGAGGAGCTTCTTGCCAAATTCAGAGTGAGGTCCTGAGGGAAAGCTGCCTGACTCAGAATGGAACTATAAAAGTTCATGACAGAGAGTATGTGTGCTGGCACTTCATCTCTTGAACCAAATTGATGGACTCAGAAAATATAGATTTCTTTTGCTTCACAGATTCAGAATGCCAGTGCATCCTGGTTGGGGGAGGCAGCAAATAAAGAGAAAAGAGGGTCTATATCAAGAGGCAAGGCAAGATATAGCCTCCTGAGGTCACATCCCCAGTGCTCTGTTTCCAATGAGGCACCATCTCTCAATAAAACCTTCATATTTAGAACCCATCTAGTGATTAATGATTTATGGGGTCAGAGGCCTCATGCTCTAATATTCCCTGGAAGCACACACTTAGACATCTCCACAAGTATGTTTCACTAATATAGATAACTCAGAATCCAATAAACTTGATGTTAACTATGACAGGGAAGAAAGGGATCAGACGCATTATAAGGTTTCCTTTACCTTATTTGAAGGAACAATCATTGTTTTAATTTGAAACTAATGTGAACTAAAAATGCTCTGATAGATGGGAATGGTTTGCTGAAAACAGTCAATAATCTTGTTATAATGAGCTCAGCAAGGTAGATTTGCTTAGGAAAGCCTTTGCTAATAGAGATTTGTGTCCTAGTGTGATGTGATCCATTCACAGACCTAATACATGGTCAGGGCCATGGTACTCTCTGGAAGCTTATTGTTAACTCTTCAGTTTCTTCAATAAACAGTTATGTAGGCAGAGGCTGCTTGTTTTTTTTTTCCCGACAGCCCCAACCCTCTGAATAATCATATAGAAACTGTATTAATTATAACACTGTTTGGCCTATTAGGTCAGGCTTCTTATTAACTAACTCTTTCATCTTAACTCAACCAATTTCTATTGTTTTATGTTTTACCACAAGGCTCATGGTTTGTTACCTCTTGCCTCTTAGGTGGCTAAATGGTGTCTGTCTCCTTGAGCAGCTACATGGCATCTCCCTGACTCTGCCTATTCTCTCTATATATCTCTTCCAGTCTGGCTATATTCTGCCCTGCTATAGGCTGAAGCAGCTTCTTTATTAACAAATGACAATAAAACATATTCATAGCATACAGAGGCAAATTCCACATCAGTTATTGAGTGTCATGTCAGGGTCAGGACAAAGGGATACAAAGTTGGTTGGAACCAATGAGAGGTCGGTGAAATTTTGCTGTGTAGTATGGGTTGCCTGTGTCTACTTCCACAGTGCCACAGAAGGGTTAAAAAATTTCAGCATTTGACCACAAAGTCTAAAATATTTATGGTCTGATCTCTATAGAGAAGGTTTTTCTACTACGGGCCTGTTGGAAAGCAAATTGTTCTCAATCTCTTTGGAATTTTCATTCCAGATTTTTTTTTTCATATTGTAAGCTCTTAGTTGTATTGAATTTACCATTTCAAACTGACCACTTTTTAAAAGCATTTTTTGATTCTTTTGTTTCTTGCTGTTGTTTTGTTAAATGACATGTCTCTGTTAGATGCTTATGTGGACCCATAGGCCTTAATTTCATAAAGCAGATCATGGTTGCTTTAATCATTCGTTCTCATTTTCTTGGCTCTTATTTAACCAGCATCTGCCTTTGTTTATTTATTTATCTGTTTGTTTGTTTGTTTAATTTATTGTTTTTTTTACATCTGGACCTCAGTTTTCCCCCTTCTCTTCTTCCAGTCCTTCCCCACGCCCCTATCCATTCCTCTTCATCTGCTTCCTTTCAGAAAATGGCAGGCGTCCCAGGGATATTAGCCAGCTATAGTGTATCAGGTAACAGTAAGATTGGGACCTCCTCTTCTATTAAGTCTGGGTGAGGCAATCAGGGGGACAGTCCTGAGTTATGTTCTTGGCACCAATGTGAACATTTATTTACACATTCTCTCATTTAGTTGTCTCAGCAACAGCATATGGTAGATGTGTTACTATCTCCAGTGTCTTGGTGAGGGACTAGGCATACAGTGAGGTTAAATAGCCACCAGGCCATTTTGACAAAGAGATAAAGTTAGGGTTTAAACTGGGGACATTTGGCCTTTAACCACAACTGATAAACTCTGAAATACATGCACTGGGTGAAGAATTGTACGGTACTGAGGGTCAGTGATATTCCAGAGGGATGGCCAGAGCACTGTGTAGATACAAATGAACAGGTTTATGCCATTTTATGTGGGATCAAAGTAAAAAATTGAACTCAGGGAATAGGACAAGAAGCAGAGCACACACCTTTTCCTTTTTCATTTTCACTTGCTATAGCAAGAGCTGACCTCCTGTAATACCCTACACACCATGTCAAGGCTGAAATTTGAATTGAGTATTTGGAGTTGTATCTGCTCAAAGAATTTCTCTCCTTTAACCCACTTCCCTGTCCATAAGAGTCTACTAATTTCCTGGAAGTATCAGAGCAATGAAGTGGAAACCTGAGCAGAAAGGGAGCCCTAAACCCCAGGAGATTCACCCATCATGGTGGCTCCCTGGCTTCCGGCTAGTTTCCAACTGTAGCAGTTTTGTGAAGTCAGCACATGAGAGTATACTCTATTTTATTTTTCAATCAAACATAGAGCTAAACAATGATTAATTAAATGACTCAATATCAATACTTCTTCTTAAGTAACTTATACATGAATTTTGCCAGTCCTATGACCTTCCATGATTCCCTTATTTTTATTTTCTTGTTTTGAATTACTTAAGGAGATGTCATCACTACCAGTCCTTAGACCGTGCTTTGCTGGCAGAAAATCAAACTCTATTTTTAGCTGTTCAGCAGTCCCTCCATCTGTGTTTTAGCTATCTATGGTTTCAGTTAAAGTCTATCAAACATGCTGAAATTAAATTAAATTCCATTTAATGGAAGACAAACAATTTTTAAGCTCTAAGTGTATATTACTCTGGGTCTGAGTAGTATGATAGGATTGTGTATCTAACTGTTCTGTTCCACTCTATATGCAAACAATTGTCTAGTGTATCCTCGTTGTATATGCTACCCACACATTGATGCTCCTGTCGTTATCTTTGTTATAATGTGTTCTGTTGAAGTGTCACATAACTTGTGTTCCCTCTTTACTTAATGATATCCCCAAACCCAAGAGAATTGCAGCTGTCAATACAGATGTGGTAAGAGAGAAATCATGAAGTACTCCCTGTACAGGAAGATGAAAGTGAGATAAACCTTGAGAGAAAATGGAGTCAGTGAGTGAGCAGGGAAACAGGGAGAAAGAGAATCATTCACAACTCCCATGACATCCATATGACTTTCACGATTGGTATGGCTATTTTGTTTTATTTTTCATTAATGTAAATTTCTTATGTTTCACACATTATACTACATGATAGGTAGCATGGATGTTAGTCAGCCAGCTTTGAACCATTGTAATAAATTTCCTTAGATAGTAAACTAATAAAGGGAAGTTTATTTTGGCTTGGTTTTACTGCTTTCAATCCATGGTAACTTGGCTCTGTTGCTTTTTGGCCTGGGGTGAGGAAGAACTTCATGGCGAGAGCGAGAGGTGGAAGAAATACTTTCTGATGACTGGGAAGTAACAGAAGAGAGAAGGATTGGTACTCCACTATCCCCTCCAGTGTATATCTCCAGTGACATAAAGTCTCCTCATTGAGTCTCATCCTAGAGTTTCTACTTCCTCAATGTGACATAGTCTGGTGACCAATCCTTTAGTATGCAAGATTAGGTCTTGGAAGATGTGCCGTATAGATAGGATGGGCCACTACATGTGCACTCTTGTTACTCAAAATTGAAGTAGCCAATATCTAGTTTAGGGATGGCAGGTTAGGGAGTGTTTTATAGTACTATGCCATTTCCCTTACAGATTAACAGTCTATTTCTGTGCTCATATCAGACTGACCGGAGTCTATGAGACCAAAAAGGTAGGTTCTGACTGCTTTGGGTCATACAGCACTACTCTTCAAGTTGCTATTCTCTCTCGTTTTCAAAATAGTGTAGCTGCTAGCAGATAGCCCTTTATTTCTACCCAGGAGGAAACCTGATTTTGTCGGTGACCATCTCTCTGAATTGACAACTTCAAGGCAGCAATCATCAAGATCTGGGTTTTGACAATCTGCCTGCCTTCTTGAACAAAGCTGCCTAAAGACAACACCACTGCAATAAAACTGATTTCTGTCTTTAACCATCAGACCTGGAGAAACCCTAATCCCATAGTGTTTCCTATATATTATATGAACTTAAATTTTGGCAGGAGTATGTGATGTGTAGCTTCCTCAAGACTCGAAGAGAAAAAAACAAACAAACAAACAAAAAAAAACCCTTTGTATAGCCAGAGAGCTCATCTGTAGGTTTATTTGGAAGTTTCTAGATCTGGTCCCAGTAATTGTTACAAATTAATTTAAAATAGTAGTACACAATTCTAACCAAATCCCAATAACTTCATATTTGAAATTGGAGTCTCTCAAAACTTTGGGTATAACCAAACCTAGTTTATCTGTTTAGGTTTGAAAACCAAGATTTTAGGGGAATTTTAAATAAGAGCATTTCATAAATTTGTATCACACATTTATGTTTCTTAACATATTTTATGTATTATTATTTATTAGATTATACACACATCACTGCTACTGTTATTTAGATGATTATATTATTCAAATGATTAATCATTGTAATGATTAATGTTTGTCTGCTTCACCAGGTTAAGAAATCCCAGATAACTGGTAAAATATTATTTTGGCCTTTGTATATGAGGGTATTTGAGGATGAGATTAGCATTTCAATCAGTTGCTGATGATGATCAACCCTCATCAGTGAGAGCAAACATCATTAGATTTTGACAGCTGTAAAAGTTCGAGGCATAAAGGAAGAACAGATTCTTCTGTAGCTGGAACATCTATTTTATTTTTCCCTTGAACAATGGAGGTCTCAAATCTCCAACACTCAAACTTTAGAACTCCTCACCACTCTATGCCCAGTTGAATGATACTCTTAAGTTTCCTGGGCCATGGGTCATAGTGGAATCTCAAATTCTAAATCACATGAGCCAGTTCTCATAATAAATTTCCTTTTATATACATACATATGCCTCACTTCCTTACCACATATTTGTAGTTGATTCTATTTTTGTAAAATCTGGCTTGCCCAGGTTATTATTATCTAAATAAGTACTAAATAATAAAAAGGCAAATAGTCTATCTAATGGACAGGAAATAATTTAAACAAGATTTTCCTTACCTCTCAAGGTACAGTGAAAAGAGGTGTCCTGTTATCATTTATAACTGAGATTTTGTCTGACATGGGCATTACTCTAGATCCCACTGCAGACACACTTGCTCATCTGCTTTCCTTGCTTAATTTATCCACAATACACAGAAAATTTGCAACAGCCTAGATGTCCATCAAGTGATAAATGAATAATGAAAGTGTGGTAAATATACACAATGGAATTTTATTCAGTTGTAAATAAAAATGAAGGTATGAAATGTTCAGGTAAATGGATGGAGTTGGGGAAATTCTACTGAGTGAGGTAACACGGGGACAGAGAGACAAATGCCCTGTTTTGTCTCATAATTGGATCCTAGCATGAAGACTATAGGTCTCTGTGTTTAACTTGGAATAATATCTATAAAAACCAGGAAACTAGAAAGCATCCCTTGGGGGTAGAGAAGTAGGATAGATCTTAATTACGCTGAACAGTTTCATCTACAGAATTAAGTTACATGAAGACAAGAAGGGTATCTGATTTGTTCACAGCCCTGGGAATGAGTTTGCACTTAGTAGAAATCCATAACCTGAATGATCTGGAAACTGACCATGAATATCCATTAGAGAATCTGTTTTTCTTCAGGGAAGTTGGGAAAAGTGTATTTCTTCACTTCTGTGATTCAAAGTACAACAGCCTCCACATCCTTCCAGGTCTTAACAGTGGGCAGTGAATCCTTCCTAATATTTAATTTACAAATCTCACTGTACATAGCACTAACCAAAGTATTTTTTAATCCAATTTATGGAAGTCTATATTTTAAAATAAAGGCTTTCAAGGTGTTCTGTTACAGGGCTGGAGAGATATCTCAGAAGTTTAGAGTACTTTCTGCTCTTTCAGTTTTCACCATCTGTATCTGGCAGTGTACAGCCATTTATCACGCCAGTTCCAGGGGCTCTAAAGAACTCTTCATGCCTTTGTATGTCCCTGTATGTACATGGCACATATAAACTCATACATGCACACAGAAATAAATTATTAAAAATTCAGTTTAAGAAATTTCTATGAATCAAGGGGTGACTATCCATGGAAAGTTATTACTCATCATTTTGAAGAAAAAGAAACAATTTTTTTCTACACTAGAAGTAACTACACTTAAGGTTTTGCTGAGATCAACTAAGAGGCAAAGGAAAAAAACACAGATATGAAGACGGGTCTTTATTTTGGCTAATGTGGAAAGAGGCAGCCAAATGAGGCTGGACTGACTAGCTTGCATTATTTTGGCAGGCTCTGAGCTATATGTGCTCTCTCACATTGATTGGTATCTGCATGAAGTTATTAGAATTGGAAGACAGTGGTCCTACGGAGGAGGGGATTAGGAAATATGGCATTGCTTTATGCAGATACAAAAAGCAAGTTCAGGAACAAACTATTTATTAGCTCTTGATTTCTAAAGAAAGACTCTCAAGGGTCAGCACAGCCCAGCTGTCAAAGCATAAAATATGAAAAAACATGAATACATGGTTGTTATAGATGGGTGAATGACTTGATGACTTAGATGATACAAAGAAGAAAATCATGGAACCTAGACCAGTACACATATCCTTAACACGAATTCTCTATTTAATTTTTCACTTTAATGCATATTTTAAAATACTCTTGCTTAAGGAATGCCCTATTCATGATTTTCTTTAATGACATGATTGGTAACCCAAATTTGGATGATCTAAAACCAACAGAATAGTTTATTGGTTTCTATAAAGGAAACAGAAGACTTCTAACAGCAGAGGCTCTATTAGGGATTCTCTTTCCTCCATTCCTTGCTTCTTTCTCTATACATCCCTCCTCCGGGCTCCTAAACCACCCTTCCTCCACATTCACTCAGAAAGGGGCAGTACTTAACATGGGCATCAGCAAAGCATGGCAGCATGGCATATCACACTACCATAAGGTCAAGCACCTCCCCTCGTATTCAGGTTGGGCAAGGCAATCCAGCATGAGGAATAGGTTCCCAAGAGTCAAAGAAAGCACCAGAGACATCCCCCAATCTCATTGCTAGGAATCCAACAAATAGACCAAGCTACAAAACTGTCACATATATGCAGAGGGCCTAGGTCAGTCCCATGAAGTCTCCCTGATTGTTGATTCAGACTCTGTAAGTTCCAGGATAGCCATTTCTGAAACCCCATGTCCCTGATCCCCATTTGCCCCTACAATCCCTCCTCCCTCTCCTCAGGAGGACCCCAATATTTGGTCCAATGTTTGGCCCTGGGTCTCTGAACCTGGCTCCCTCGGTCACAGAGAGGGTGAAGACTCTGCTGACAACTGGGGTAGTCACCAATCAGATCACAATGGATAGTTCATTCAGGCTATGCATCCAATGATGCCAGAAGTTTTATCTGGGGATAAGTTAGAAAAGAATAAGTCAAAATATTGCTAATTGCAGATGACATGACATAAGCAATCCCAAAAATTCTACCAGGGAACTCCTATAGCTGGTAAACACCCTTAGGGAAGTGATTTGATACAAGATTAACTAAAAAAATAGTATCCTTCATATATACAAATAATAAAAGTAGTGAGAAAGAAATCAGGGAAATAGTACCATTCATAATAGCCATAAACATGCTTATAGTATAGATATAAAACAATATCTTGGGGTAACTCTAATCAAACAAGAGAAAGACCTGTATGACAAGAACTTCAAGTCTTTGAAGAAAGAAATTAGAGAAGATATCAGAAGATGAAAAGATCTCCCATGCTCATGGATTGGTAGGGTTAGCATAGTAAAAATGGCCATTTTACCAATGGCAATCTAAAGATTCAATGCACCCCCATCAAAATTCAAGCACAATTCTTTACAGACCTTGGAAGACAATAATAAGCTTCATACAGAACAACAAAAATCCCTAGGATCGCTAAAACAATCCTATAGCAGTAAAACAACTGCTGGAGGTATCACCATCTCTGATCTCAAGATCTATTACAGAGCTATAGTAATAAAAGCAGCATGGCATTGGCATAAAACAGACAAACAGATCAACGGAATCAAGCTGAGGACCCAGATATAAATCCACACACCTATGGACACTTGATTTTTGACAAAGAAGCAAAACTATGAGAAAAGAAAACATCTTCAATAAATGGTGCTGGCATGTCTGGATATCGGTCTACAGAAGAATGCAAATAGATCCATACCTATAACTACACAAAACTCAAGTCCAAGTGGATCAAAGACCTCAACATAGATCCAGTTACACTGAACCTGACAGAAGAGAAAGTGGAGAATAGCTCTGAACGCTTTGGCACATGAGACAACTTCCTGAGTAGAACACCAATAGCACAGACACTAGGATAGACAATTAAAAAATGGGACCTAATAAAATGGGAAAGCTTCTGTAAGGCAGCAGACAGTGTCAACAGGACAAACGGCAGTCTATAGAATGTGAAAAGATCTTCACAAACCTCTCATCTTACAGAGGGCTTATCTTCAAAATATGTAAGGAACTCAAGAAGCTAAACATTAAAACACCAAGTACTCCAATTTAAAAAATGGGGTACTGACCTAAACAGAGAATTCTCAACAGAAGTATCTCAAATGGTCAAGAAACATTTCAAGAAATGTTCATCATCCTTAGCCATCAAGGAAATGCATATCAAAACATCTCTGTCTTTACATCTTATATCTGTCAAAATAGCTAAGATAAAAAAATAATAATGAAAGCTCATGCTGGAGACAATGCAGAGTAAGGGGAACATCCCTCCATTGCTGATGGGAGTGGAGTGCAAACGTATACAGCCACTTTGAAAATCAATATGGTGGTTTCTCAGAAAATCAGAAACCAGTTTACCACAGTACCTAATAATATCACTCTTACATATATACTCAAAGAATACTCAATCATAACATGAGGACATTTGACTCAACCAAAGAATGGATAAAGAAAATGCAGTAAATTCACACAATGAAACATAACTCAGCTTTCAAAAACAATGGCATCAGGAATTAGAAGACAAATGAATGGAACCAGAAAAACAAATCATTCTGAATGGGTTAACACAGAACCAGAAAGACAAACATGGAATGTACTCACTCATAAGTGGATATTAACTGTAAAGCAAAAAATAACTGTACTAAAATCATAGACTCAAAGAGGCTAAGTAACAAGGAGGGCCCATGGAGTGGGGTGCATGGATCTCCCAGGGAAGGGGAAAGAGAGAACATTTCCTGATTGGATAGGGGTGGGTGGGCATGGGAGCTGGAGGCATTGAGTTGCAGGTGGACAGAGAGGGGATGTGCTGAGAAACATGATTGGAAAGGGGGGCTTTATGGAGTCGGATAGAACTCTGATACAAGGGAAACTTCCACAAGCTTAAATTTTAACAGAAGACTATAGCCTTCTGTGAGTTTAGAGTTCAGAGTGGAGACATAGAAAGATTTGAACAGAACCTTTCCAACCTCTTCACTCCCTTGCACATAATGAAAGAAATCATCATCCAAAGCTCACAAACATTGAATTTATCAAAAAGTCAAGTGTAAATTAGATGTTGGCCAGAATTGGGAGCTGTGTGTCTTTGACTCTTTTCCTTCTATTAGTTTGCCACAGGAGGGCTTTTCCTCCCCCTTTCTCCTTCCCCACCTCTTTTGATTTTGATTTTGGTTTTTCAAGACAATGTTTCTCTGTGTAACAGCTCTGACTGTCCTGGAACTGCTTTGCAGATCAGGCTGACCTTGAACTTACAGAGATCTCCTGTATCTGCCTCCTGAGAACTGAGGTTATAGGCACACACCACCATTGTCCAGCTTGCCTTGTCTTTTTGTATCATATTTTGCCATGTTTGGCTGTTGTCTCTTGGAGGCCTGCTATTGTTTGAACAGGGGGCAAAGGGGATCTGGGGGAGAGATGAGGTGGGGCAGAGCTAGGAGGATCGAAAGGAGGGGAAACTATGGTTGGGATATATTCTATGAGAGAAGAATCTATTTTCAATAATAAAAAATGAAACAAACAAAAATTCTTTAAAAAAAAAAGCCCAAAGAGTTAATTATTATAACAGTTGTTCCAGTGTGTGGTTGAAGTGGTTGCAATCTTCTGGTGCAGATAACCTGAAAATTAGGATTTCCAAAGCCTAGTGACATAGGCAATTGGTTGTTTTACCTAAATAGTAACTATTAAAGTATTATTTCTTAGAATGAATTTCATGAGAAATATCCTTTAAATTTATGAAGTATGTGTGAAGGGCATTTAATCTTTACATTGTTTTGGGTACTGTGGATCTTCCAATGGTATTGTCTTTTAAATCTAATCCACAAACACAGGATGTCTTTCTCCTTGTGTCTTGTCTCCCATCTTCTTGATAAGTTTATCCTTGTAGACACTATTATAAAATGAATCATTCAATTAATTTTTATTTTCATATATTTCATTATATAAAGAAGCATTGTATTATATGTTGATAATGCACCATCGAAATTTACTGTAAAAAGTTTTGTAGAGTCTTTAAAATTTTTAAATATATATTATCAGCCAAATAGATAATTTTACTTCATTTTTTTCCAATTTGAATCCTTCAATTTCTTTCCCTGGCTTAGTTAGTTAAGAATCAACTCTTTGTACTCTGTCAAAGAGAAATTATGAGAATGGGCTTCATCATCATATTTACAATTTTAGAGAAAAAATTTTACCTTTTCAGCCTTATGTATTATTTGAGCTGTGGCTATTTCATATATGTGTATGTACTGTACCTCAATACTGCTGTCAAAAATAAGATGAAGAATAATAGGAACTTGAGAAACATGGACTTTTAAGCCTGAGTGGAGGTCTGGAAAAATGGCAAGTCATGGTAGAGGTGCAAGACCCTCTTGCTTTATATTCTTCCAAGAAGCCCTCATGATATGCAGTCACAGGTGCTTGGGGTTTACAGAAAGCCATGTCAGTTACCAGTTGTCTCTATGCTCCTACTGTGCCAGCGTGGAATGCAAGAGCCATGTGCTCTTGAAGACTTCACACAGCACAATTCCCCCCATCATTATTCCTTTAAAAAATCATAATCCTCTTTCTGAAATTTAAAGACCTTTAAATGTTGTTTTTCGAAAATTTGTCCTGCAAAGTAGTTTCTACATAGAACACGGCTTTTTAGGATTTTCTTTTGATTAATGAGCAAGTGCACCTACTCTGAGAACTCGGTATGGCATTATCATATGTGTATGTTGTGTAATGACCAAAGCAAGTGAGTAGAATGTGCACATGCTTTCCGAACATGTCAAATCATGGTTAGCATTTTCTGTTGTGAGACTATAGAGAATCCTTTCTTTAACTATTTTGAAATGTTAGTACATTAGTGCTAACTCTAGTTTTCCGTGTGCTATAGAACACTAAAACCCATTCTTATGTAGCTATAACTTTAATCCATTCTGTTAAAAAATTATCTTGTAGACATAGACAGTAGAATAATGTTTACCAGAGGGCTGAAAGGTAGGGAGGAAGACAGATTTAAACAATGGCTATTGTTAACCAAGGATGCCAGAACTGAAGAACTTATAAATATGCAGTTTTGTTTTCCTCAGATTGCCTATTTGGAGTATGTGAGGAGATAGCAAACAGCAGGTACATGAAGATGTATTGTGATGTAATAGCAAAAAGTCATTACAGTTATATATTTTTCAATGGCTTAAACTTTGTTGAGTCGTGCTTGCATTTTCATCTGCATAACTGAGTAATTAGGTCTGTCTCAGGAGTATGTTGTAAAGATGTAGCAAGATGACACACCACATAGTCACTTCAGATTCAATATCTGGGGTTCCCCTTTGCCAGCCCCCATTGTTGGTCAACTCCTACTGCTTAAAAATGTAGTTTTCAGATGGGTGAGACTGCTCAGAATTAAAAGCACTTGCTGTACAATTCAGTCCTGCCAACTAATATTAGAAGGAAAGAACTGGCAAGTGAAAATTCATCCTCTAACTGCCAAATGTGTGTGGTGATATTTCTGTGAGCACATGAGCAAACACACACACGCACACACACACACACGTCATATATACAATGGATAATAATAAATGCAGCTAATTAAAATTTTAGATAATGCATTTTTCTTTTTGTTAAATTATATCTGCTTATTTAATTTCCATTTCCACTGTTAGATAATGGACACACCACTTTCACTTTTTAAGCTATGTAACATAGCTGATATTTGTGACTTAAGTGCCCATAAAGATTCTTTATGTCAATGGAATATAACAACTAATATTTGACCATGCCTGAGAATTAATAGTGAATCCCTTTTTACTTTCTATTTCTAGTGATGACAGGTACTTAATAAATACAAAGGAGTATTACATTCTATTACAGAGATGAATACCAGTTGGAGTTTAAATGAATATCTTCTATACTGCATTTCTTCAATTTGAGAAGAGCAATAAAATGCATTGTAGAAAAATCAATCATTTTGTCATTATGGTCTTCTTTGGCTCCAAGCCAGTTTATTGGATTTCTTTAGTTTCAAGTAGCAATAAAATAAATTGCCTCTTATAATGAAAAGAAAAATATCATGTTTGAAACAGAAGTGGGATTTTATGGGGGAAGTAAAAATGGACCCATTGAAAATACGGGTTTCTAACCAATGTTCAGTTATTTACTTATGGATAATATGTGTTCCTTTTCTTTATATTGGGGTTGTAACAGTGTCAATTAGAGTGTGATCTTGGAAGGTGAAATGTTTATATTTTGACTTAGATATTTTAGAGAAAGACAGAACAAAAATTATCTATTGTAATGTCCTTAATTAATACATGGAGAAACTGTGGTTCAAGTTCAGTCCTTAAAATAACTTTGGCATACAAGCCATTGGTAATAGTTTTTCTTCTTTCTACCTAATTTTGGCACAAGAGTAACAATTATGGGGTCATAAATGTGTGTGTGTGTGTGTGTTTATTTGTTGGGGGTTAGAGGTCAACTTTACATATAATTTCTTTTTTGTAGACAAGTTTCTGGGCATTGGTCCCCAGTGATCACCTGTCTATACATCCTCAGGGCTGAGGTTATAAATGTGTACCGCTGCACCTGGCTTTTTAATTTTACTTTTAGATATTTTATTTGTATTCATGTGTGTTGTTTCTGCTAGGGGAATGTGCATGTTAGTGCAGTATTGGCCAAGGATAAAAGATATCAGAAGCCCTGGAGGTGGAGTAAGTCCCTGTGGATGCTGTGGCTGTGTTTTTAACCACTAAGACAGCTCTGCAGTCCCTCTGGTTTTGAAAATTATAGGTTCTAGATACTGAATTCAGGTCTTCATGCCTTCATGGTAAGCCCTTTGGTGACTCCTGCCTGGCTCAGGAAGTTTTGAATGAGGTTTTAGCTCAACTATTATCTGGTCATGTCTATGCTACACTGTGAAATAAATTATTGTGCAAGGTCATGTAGTGATTTTCCTGCAGATTTGGGGGTCACTCTGTCTGCTGCTGGATAATTTTTCTAGATTATATAATTTTCTATTTAAAATTTTTATCCTTTTGGAATTTTACATATAAATATAATATATTATGATCATAGCTATCCCCACCCCTGCTAATTCTCCTGCTCTCTAACATGTCCACTATTTAAAATCACATTTAAAAAAATTTCTACTGGAGTCTAATTACTGCTTCCTGAATGTACATGAATACGAGTCCATTCATTGGGGCTTGGGAAACTTAACAGTGGCCGCAATCCAAAAGAAATATGTCTATCCTTTCTATAGCCACTATCAATGGCCTTAGACTTTTAGCTATGGATGGACACTCATGAGCCCATTCCACATCAGGCTTGGATGCTGACTGCCTTGGTCTTGTGAATGTCTTACTCAGATATCCACAGCTTCCACTTCATGATATCTCATTTTTTTTGCTGTTTTGATCCATCAATACATCCATTCATTTGTAATACATCTATTCTTCCATCCATCTACCTAACCATCTGCCCATCCATCCATCCATCCATCCATCCATCCATCCATCCATCCATCCACCTACCTATCCATCCAACCATCCATCCCCTTATTTATATATTTTGACACCACTAACAGGTGTTAGTAGAACTATCCGAACTAAGCACACATTTATAGATGAGTGAGCAGAGAAAGAAAATACTGTTCTGAAGAATTTGCCATCTTAGAGACAAATGTCACAGGGGACAACTGAATGAAAGCTGAGAGGTCATAAACATTTAATCTGTTTTTTTTTCTTTTCTTTTTCTAGCAGTTTCAAAGTAACAGCCTTTAATAAAGGCTGATCCATTTCAGATAGATACATTTTTTTATAGTTTTCCCTGCACCACTTGTTAAAGTAGGTGTCCCTGTTGTATTTGCTTTAGATACACTTGTTAAAAATTAACTGAGTAAGGCTATATAATTTTATTTCTGGGGCTTCTGGTCTATTCCATTGATCTGCAGGTTAGTTTAGTGCCAGTATTATGCTGTTTTTGTTACTATAGCACTATAGTATGATTCAAAATAGAACACAGTGATATCTCTGGCATTGTTCTTTGTTTTTAGGACTGGTTTGCATTTTAATGGTATTTTGTGTTCCCATATGAATTTTAGGATTTTTTTATAGTTATATGGAAATTTATTAGAATTTTGAATATGATTGCACTGATTTAATACATTTATTTAAGTAACATGGCCATTTTAAAATTATTAATTCTACCAATCTAAGCGAACTGAATGATGCTATAGTTCAGAAATAAAATGCCTCCAACAGGGACTTGTATTTGGACATTTTGTTCCCAGCGGGTGGTGTTAGTCAAGAAGGTTGTAAAAGCTTTGAGAGGTGAGAACTTGCTGAAGGAAATGATCTACCAGGAGCATGTTTTCTAAACAAGATGCACTTTTTGTTTATTCTATTTCCAGACAGTGGAGGCCAAGCATCTCACTCCTGTTGCCATGCATTCCCCAGCCTTTTGGAACGTGTCCCTTAAAACTGCAAGCCAAAATACAAATACAAAATACAAACTCTTTCCTAATTGCTTCTTTCAGGGATTTTTTTGTCACGGCAATAAGAAAAATAACTAATAAAGCAAACTAGCATCAAGAAGTGGGGCTTCTACTGTGATAAAAATAACCAGGGGCTCCTAGACTTCAGAACCTTGGAGGGATTTGCAACAATATGGAACTTTGGGCAAGAGAAGTCCTTGTTTACTGTAATCAGAGGCTAATGGACCGTTTTGGTGGGAGCTTGGAAGACAAGACTATGCAGGGGAAAACAGATAGAAGAAGTCCAGTTCCTGGAGTTTCAGGAGTTGGTGACAATTGAATTGGGACAGGGATCCCTATTTTGTACTGCTGGAGTGAAGCTAAATGCAGGAATAATGATCTGACTTGATGGAGGAAATTTTCAAGACAGAATAGGGTTTAGACTGAAACTCAGATATTGCCTTCTGCTCTCACTCAGGTCTTTCATGGGAGAGAGTAAAACATGGAGTAGAAATATAAGAAAACTGTAGAACACAAGCAAGTTAAAAGCTCCAGGAAGACAGAGGAGTACTGATGTCATCTTTGAGGACCTTGGTGTCTCTGTAAGGAGAAACCTGGTGGTCTGTGATGGTAAAACACACAAGGTGCCCTGTGCCTGAGATTTCCCATACTGAAGTGTCCATCTTCTGAAAATAAAAAATTTATTTGAAAGGAGTGAGCTTAAATAAATGTCACCGAGTAATTTCTTGGCTCAAAAGCAGCTGTCTGGAGAAGTGCTTTCCTAGAACCACACAAAAACTGAGATTACTATGGCTCAAGAAGGGCCTGGGTCCATCCTAAACTGGCAGCAGAACTTGGCACTAGTGTCTAGGTAGTCATGGTTTTGTCAACATGAAAGACACACAATTAAGGGAGTCATGGCTTCTTGTGCTGTGTTTTCAGAGAGCTATAGTTTCATTGATCCCAGGCTCATATGTTCTTGAATTATATTTTCTAATATTTTGCTGATATTTTTTGTATCTATATTTCTTGGAGAAATTGATTTGCAGGTTTCCCTTACCTGGTTTTAGCATGGGAGTAAAACTTGCTTCATAGAGTGAGTCTGGTAGTGTGTCATCCCTTTCTATTTTGTGAGACTTTGAAGACTTGGTTTTAGGTGGTAATGTTCGCAGGTCTGGTAGAACAACTCAGTGAAATCTTGTGGACAGACGTTTTTGACCAGCTCAATGTATTTGTGAGTCAGTTCATTTTATGATATTTTTATCTTCATTTAATTTTGATATGTCATGCCTGTTCAGGAATTTATTCATTTTCTTCAGTTTCTCTAGTTTCTTCAACTATTACTTTTCAAAAAAATCCCTAATGACTCTCTGAACTTCATTATAATACACATTAAGCATCCCTTTCTCATATCTAATATTCTTAACTTAGATCTTCTTTCTCTTTCTTTTGGTTAATTCAACTAGGAGCTTGTCAATCTTGCTTACTCTAAGAACCAATGTTTCTTTGACTGAGTCTATGCATTACTCTTAGTTTCCCATTTAATCATTGATGCCCTGAGCTTTATTAGTCCTTGTCCCTTAGAGATTTTGAGTTTAGCTCATTCTTTTTTCCCAAAGTCTTTGAAGTACCTTGCTTACTATTTGATTTGAGATATTTTTGATTTTATTAACTATATGCATTTGTAGCTATATCCTCATAGAGAACTGTTTTGCCTATATCCCAAAGGTTTTTAGTAAGTTGTGCTTGCATTTTTATGAGTCCAGGAAGTTTTAAATTCCCTCCCTGATTTTCTCAGTGACTCCCTGGTTACTTCATTGCCTGAGCAGAGCCTGCGTATCTCTGCTTGTCACCGCCTTTCCCTCCAGAGTTACACAATTGCTTTCCAAGGCTGTCTCTCACACAGATTAAATTTAGGGTTCGTATCTTGCATTTGTTTCCTGTTCTCTAACTCTCATGATAACTTCCCTCTCAAGACAGCACCTAGACACTGCTGTCTGAGTCACATAGAGCAACAGAGTAATTCCACTTTGCTGCTGTCTCATGTAACAGATAAATCGCCATCTCATCAAAACTTGCAAATAGATTTGAAATTTGTAAAGAATGTGGCATTGTTATTGAAGGTAAGATTGATTTTTTTTTTTAAACAAGGGCCATCTGGCTGATCTTTGGGATGAGGTTTCTCCCCCACTCCACTCCATGCCCTCCTTGCTTGGGAACCACACAGCTGAAGATGAGTCTGGCTTAGATTGGCTCTTTTTGGTGCACTGTCCATATTTTTCGCCACTTTTTTTCAGTTATTTTATTGTTGTGGTTGTGATTTTCTACGGTTTGTCTTCCTCTTTCTCTAGAATGGAGTCTAATATTTCTTACATTGACTCTCATAAGACAGGATTGCTCAGTGAGCCAGAAGCTTACTGACTAGGCTACACTGCCTGGCCCGTGATCTCCAGGTATTCATCTGTCTCTGCACTGGAATGCAGGAGTGAAAGCAAGTACTCCAAACCCACTGAGCCCTAACCCACTCATAAGAAGACAGATTCTAGTGTGCAATCTTTCCCCCAAAGTCTCACTATTGATCAGGAGAAATCAACAGTAAAACCTGTTAATATTGCCAGTAGCCAAGACAGCAAGAGCAGAAACAACAGGAATAAATGGCAAAGTTGGGGTGCTGGGCTGGAAGGAAAACTCGGCAGTCAGCCCTGCAGCAGGAAACCAATGAGATTCACCCAAGACAACTTCTGTCTCCTCAATCTAGCAGAGAAAGACAAAGCACGTGTGAGGAGGGGCGGTGCCAGGTGCAGGAATTGTGTTGACGGGAGTGGGTCTCCCAGCTGCAGCATGGCCTTGCATTCCTGTAGTTATCATCTCTGAGACACTAACCCTGCTGTTTTGTGTTTTTGTGCCTGTCATGCCCAGCGTTTTCTCACTGACGATAGAGGTTGCTGTACAAACTGGGACACTCTTGAGAGTAAAATGGATGCTATTAATAACTGTGTGTGGACAATAGATCTAAACTCGAATGGCCCTGAACGAAATGAAGAAGCATTGTTTCAGACATGTGTTTTCAATGAAGACTGAATCACTTTGAGCCAATTCTTTGTGCTCAAGGCAAAATCTGAAACACTCACTATCTAGGCAGGGACTGACAGCTGAGGACATTTTGTCTTTTCATTTTATATGAGTCAGGACACCTTATCATTGAGCATAACTGGGTTGTGACTGTGTGAAAACTCAGAGACACGGGTGCATGTAAGTCTGAACTTCCTCCTAACTCCCAAAGAAGGACAGATCCATGTCAGGAGGAGTACTATAACCAGGTCTGAGGCCAGAGATAAGTCTCAGCTTCCTGGGGTTTCTGGGGTATGAAGACTGAGTTCATCTCAAATATCTTCGGGGGAAAAGATGTGAAAAAGAAGGCAAAGACCATGAGAGGAAGTGGCTTCCCCCATTGTCATCACTGACTGTTTTAAGCAAGGCAGGAGGAGAACTTGGCCTCCTTTGCGCCAGTTCCCTTTTCACAGCATCAGAACATTCTGAGATGGCTCAGCATTGAACTCTGTGCTGTCGGAGAAGTCCTGACAAGAAAGGTCATACAAGAAGAAATTGAGCCAGAATGCTACCACTGAGCATCTGGAAACATTTCCCAGAATTTTATATTATCGGGGTAAAAAGGGAGACAAAAGGGTAATGGACTTCCCTCTTCTACCCATTTTCTCTGGTGACAAGAAGCAAATGGATGAATATTGATATCTTGGAGGATTCTTCCCATGTGAAAGAATTTAGTCAGGAAAACTAGAAATACTTTCTGGGACTCAGGTTCATGATGGAATTGTCTCAGCGTGAAATACAGTCTCCTGTGCCCAGAGATGTGAATTTACTCTTTCTATCTTTTCTGGTCTAAAACCATTTCTCTAAAGCATTTGATCAACAGGAATGAGTCTGTAGTTACTGTCTGTAACATTGCACTGGTCTTTCTGAACTCTCAGTGATTTCAGGAGTGGCTGAGACAGATGTGCAAGAGCTTTGAGAGCTCGTGCATTTATTTCTAGCCTAGGGAAAAAAAAATAAAAGCCATTTCGGTCCTTTCAAGGAGCTTCAACTCGTCTGCCTCAGGCTGAGAATCCAGCTCTGTTCAGAGAACTGCAGTTTCTGTTCTCAGAGGAGCCTGAGGTTTGATCTGCAGGGAGTGGAGGCTCCTGCCTCTTGTTCTCATGACCTTCTCCTTGGTTGCATTTGCTTCTCATTTGCCTAGTTCAATACTTGATCTTGGGCAATGACTAGAATGAATCCTCCTCTTTTCTTTTGTCAGACCTTCTCCCAAAGACCATGCTGTGAACAGTTTTTGGTTGCTAGGCAACCTTATTGTGTGTATATTTTTGTGTGTATGTAAATTTCATGCACGTGTGTACACATATGTAGTGTTACATATATACGTGTATGTGATCCACATACACATATGGTATGCATGCAGTCTGCATGTAGTCTATAGTATGTGCATGAGTGTGGTATGCACATTATTTTGCATGTATTTTTGTTTTATAATTATTTCATATTTGTTCATGTTGTATGATATATATGATGTGTATATTATGGAAGTTTATATGTGTATATATGTGTTGTGTTCATGTCAGCCTATTTCATAGACAATAATGAATTACCTTCTTATGCTCATTTCTCTTGATTGGTCTTTTCTGTGACCGTGATTATTCCCAGTTTGGTAGGTCTGATAAGATCCCACTTCTATAGGTATTTCAGAGTGGCGAAATACATATTATGGCCCTGGAACTAATGAATTACTCATTAATATTCCTCCACAAATGACAGCTTCTGTCAGCTTATCAGCCCTTTCTCTTCCCTAGGCTTCTCCTTGGGACCTCCAGCCTTTCTCCTGATTCATCAGTCTTCACTTTCATTATGAGTCTTCCTTGCACAATCCCTGTTTCACAGCTGTTCTTCCACTGCAGAGATACATCAGCTGAACAGATCTGTAAATGCTCAACATTGTTAACAGACATATGAACACCAAGCTCACCAGATACAATTTGAACACTCTGTTAAACAAATTGTGCAATTATAAGCAATTTTGAATATCACTTCCTATTTGAAATTCACATTCTGTAGTTCAATCCCCCCAGATCTTCATGATTTTCCTCCCTTTTCCTTTGCTTTTTCAGCTCATTGTAATGAATAAGTTACCCAGCATTCCTCCCTGTCCTGGACTTATTGTCATGGCTGCCCCACATCTGCATATTCAGCCTCACGTCTTTCCTCATGTGTGAGACGCGAGTATGCTGGAACAGCCAGGGTCCTCCTGGACGCAGACAAAGTCAGCCTGCCTCAGCTTCAACTGTCAACTCTCATCTCCTGCCCTAAGCTGATCGCTCTGTCTCTCCATCACTGACATCACTGCATGTGCCATTACTCAGCCAGAAACCCAAGAGCAGTGTCTGTTTGCTCTGTGACAGGAAATCATACCACTTCCTTCAGAGAGCTGAACTGAGAATAAAACAGAATAATAAAGCAAGAAATTTTATAATGTAGATTTTAGTAGGCATTCAGGTGATGTTTCTTCCATATGACTTTAAAACACAAAGAAACAAACCCCACCCAAATACCATGAAAGTTCAAGTCATATGTTTTTCTGATTGAAGATTTTGTTCTTTTTTTCAGATTGGTCTTTTATCTTTTTTTTTTATCAGATTGGAGATATCAAATAGATCTGTAAAAAGTCACAAAATTATAATATTTAGATAACAAATCAGAACAAAATCTGTGCCTCTAGTAACTCTTGGATAATTAACTATTTTATAATGTCTGTTGTACTGATGTTTAGAAATCTGTGGGATTGGATGACAAGAAAAAATTTCTCAGCTTTTCAGATAAAAAAAAAACTGTTTCTGGGGGGTTCGGTGATTTACCAACGTAATCCAGGCAGCTGGTCTGAGTGGCGCTGGGATTTCTGTGTAGCCTCCCGAGGCTGTGTTCTCTGTCACTTGTGACTAGCTAAAACGAGTAAGTGGTATTATATAGTTCAGTTAAAACTATGCAACCAACCAGCTGACTTCAGAGCAAGGGTCACTGAAGGGTATCTCACCAGCAGGGTCCTTGCTGATACTGGGATTTAGGACAGCTTGTAAGATAGAGACAGGTTTGTGAGGAAATTAGGAGGGACACTAAGCTAAGTGGAAAGAATGACATGCAGAACTGGATGAAAGGAGAAGATTCATAGAAAGACTATGTAGAATATTTGCCATTCCCAAGTCATTATGTTTAGAATGCGGGTAGAATGCAGAATCAAGCAACAGAGTGATTTAACTGCAGTAATCTAAGCATTTTGTAGCTTGTGAAGTAAAATCTCAAATCTGATCTGATTATTAAATACTCTCTGACATTGGGATCATTATCATCACTATCACCATCACCACCACCATCATCATCTCCCTTTTGCAAATGAAGGTTAGAAAAATCATAACACTCAGAGTAGAATATGACAACTGTCATGTTCCAAGGTCAATTAGCAGAGATACAAGCATAAACTAAGGACTGTAGATCTGAAGGGTTTTCAGTTTATTTACCAGAGCACTTTTAGCTTTAGTCTTTATTCTTTGCTCAGGGAATAGGTGTTGATGGTGAGGTATTTGTTCAGTAGGTAGGTAGAGATGCTCTACAAGGTTTATAGACCTAGCGAAAGAAACATTCATGAGTTTTCAAGGCTGCTTCCTGTCTGCCCTATGCTTATCAGCTTTATCCGTTTTTCTGTGTTGCTGATGCAAAGCTGGTCAGATCACTGAGCTGAGCCTGTATCAGCCAATGTGTCCCCTCTCCCTGCATGAGAGGCTCAGGCTGTTTGTAGAGCTGTTCTGCTTTCATGGATGTCAGAGTGTCAAGGTGGGAAGTCAGATCTCACAGGTCAAACTCTTCTTTTTCCAGAGGAGGGCATGAGGGGTTTGCAATGGTGAAGTGCAGCTTGCCCAAAGTCACGCAGACAGTTAATAGAAAAGGAATTTCTAATAAACCATCTGTGATTTTCTCTTGGAGACCTTTAGCCTCCCTCTAGGCTTTTCCTGTTCAATCAAGTATATCCAAACAAAGAGAAAGAGAAGGCTTTCTCGGCCACTGTGCTTGAAATTCTGTGTTTTATATTGTGGTCCATGTCCAGATCCAGACAGGAGGTAAAGGGAGAAGAACCAGCACCTGTCAGATTCCAGGTGTGACTGAAGACGCAGTTGCCAATTGCTTCCTTTATTGGAGAACACACGAATGCTCCTTGTCTTATTGGTACCATCACTTTGACAAATGTAATTAACAGTGACAATAGATGCTTTTAGGAAAGAAAAAAAACTAGATAAAGAAAGAGAGAAAAAGAAAAACTGATGAGAGGCAAGAAGCCTATTACATTTCAAAAACAGAAAAGAAAAACCGACCAAAGTCATCAACATAGTAACTTAAGGTCCTGGGAAATTTCCAATGTGCCACAGGGTGGGTTTTACAACACTCAAGTTAATCCTTTCAAAATCAGCATTGGGCAGTCAAGAGTGTGGTTGCTACACAAAAAGACTGTACCTAAGTTGGGTTAACTTAGACAGCATCACAAAACATAAGGATTTGAACTAAGATTGTTCAGCAATTGCTTTCCTGTCCACACACTACAGCATACTCAGGGCAAGTAAGGGAGAAGCATTCCTTTGGGTACCAGGATTTTCAGCTGACCAAGACATCATGATATAAATACCTGTTAGGGACAGAGATAGCATGAAAGGAAATGACCCAGAGGCCACAGTGTTCCACCATTCATTTTTTTCTTCCATTTGAAAGGGAATATAACATTGATTAGCTATTTTAAAAATGTGAAATATAATTCACATTTTTGTTGTCCTTTGACTCCTTGTTAGGTGACCCTAATAGACCATTACTCTTATATAACTTCTTCCTCTCTGAATATGGGTGTGAGAGTTGAAAACACGATAAATGGGAGGGTGGAGAATAGAGAGACTCCACAATGTAGGTGGGAGATAAACTGATGACATATCTGGGAATGAAGAAGATGTTCAATGATCAGGAGCCTGCAAGCATTAGCTACATTCTCTTCACTAAGGAAGGTTGAGACAAACAAGTGATTTTATTTGCCCAGAGGATTGGATGTGGCAAGCTACTTCATCTAATTATGAAACCTGAAGGGTGAATGTTAATCTAATATTTATGTGGTTTCTGATCATTCACTTCTAAGATAATTTTAATCTCAATTTGTACTCTACTAACCATTCAAATTCTCCAAAATACAGTTTGGTTTCTTCTGGGCATGTTTTAAAATTGTTATTCTTTCTTCCCTTGCAATTAAATATGGTGTGTGACTGACCATTAAGAAGGCAGGCTGCCATTTCTGGGAAATCGCCTTTGAATCAATTCACAATTTCTATATGGCCTTTCCTTCTGTCACCATAATCTGCAATAGTTTAGTGGTGTGGGAGAATTGTCTGTATTCTGTCAATCATGTTTTAAATAAACGC
>LOEQ01009187.1:8592-34586 GCA_001685075.1 Bramus lutescens
CCCACCTAAGGGCTGGCCTATCAAAAGGCAAAGGCAGCTTCTTTATTTAACCAATGAAAGTAAAACATAGGCAGAAGACCCTCCTACACCACAGTTTATTAAAAAACAATAATATATAAAATATGTCTTTTAAAAAGCATGTATGAAGTTAGGAAGATGTCATGAGAAGTACTGAGGTCAGAAAGCTTTCTGAAATCAAAATATGTACTCATGTCTGTACCCAGTGATGACAATTTCTGGCTGCTCATCAAATTTGTCACTTTAAACTAGCCAGTTGTCTATGAATGTTGAGGCCAAGCTCTGACCACACAGAGTGAGGCAGAGGACCCTTTGACATTCAGAAAAAAAAAGCCACTCTGGGCTCCTTCTAGGTGCACTTGCCTGGTTGATTCAGCATGTCTGTGTACCCTCCTGCAGAAGGAAAACATTTTGCCTTGATGAACTACTTTGGATAATGTGGACAATTCAGGAGGAACATTCAGAGTCATTTCTAAGAAGAAATTGAACTTAAATTATTTGATTGTACTTTGTAGAAAAAAATACAGCATCCTCATATCTATACACTAAGTTTTTGTCTCAGTGATTTTGAATATTTAACAAAACTTGTTACAAATATTAACCACTCACCTTAAGGTGTGATAAAAGATACTGTAACTATGATTTAAAAGGAGAGCTATTACATAATATATTTCAAATGCATGAGGTATCACTTCTCTAAATCCCTTTCAGTGGTCAGAAGTAGGAAAGAAATGAATGTATAATGTACAAACAGAAATCCACAAATACATATGAACATGCACATACCTGTAACTATACACATGCACATATATGTAACAAATATGCACACACATGTCACTATATAAATATTCATGTATGTAACAAATATATATGAATATGCACATATATGTAACTAGATACTTACATAGTCAAACATGAGTTTATATGCATATGTGATTTTATCCTGTTGAATTTGGTTCATTTCTGCATTCTACTATTGTTCACTTTTAACTTCTCATACTATTGAACAAAACTGTATCCTTCAATTCATGTACTTATATGTTTAATTTTAGTATATATTGATAATGATTTTAGAGCTGTTAATCTGAAATAATGATTGGAGTTTAGTGTTTAGGCGCATGTTCTTTTGTCTTTCCTCTTACAAACTTCACTTAGTTCATAATTTACTTAGGTTAACATCATCTCTACTTCAATCACTTATTCAGGGTTCTTTGAGAGATGTTTTTATCTTAATCATAAATTATCTTAATTTTTATCAAAATAAGTTTACTCTATTGCCAAATATGAGCATGACTCATTTTATAGTAAATTTTATTTGTTTATTTTTTGAAGTTTATTTATTTTTATGTGTATGCGTTTCATGCCATGGCACATATATGGAAGTCAGAGGATAGCTTGTGGGAATTCTCTTATGCCACCATGTGAATCCAAGTGGTCCAACTAAGGTCGTTACTTTTGGTGGCTGCCATGTTTTCTTGATACACATGTATTTTCAAATGTTTGATCTGTCTTGGTTTCCTGATGTAAATTTTACTCTTAATCTTGTACTTTGGGGTTAGATATCCTCAAGTTCCTTTGAGAAACTTTGTCTCTGTATTTATGAGATGCATCATTTGTTGTTTTTATTGTAATTACTCTGTTTTACCTTTAGAATAATGTTGTCTCACAGAAAAAGTAGAAAGCAGCATTCCACCATTGAAATTTTTTGAAAGAGTTGATATAGAAATTGTGCCATTTCTGTCTTAAATATTTATTAGTTTTTTCTAATGTTTCCTAGTATTTTTAGAAGTGATTTTTGTTTTTGTTAACATGTTTTGTCTATAAACTTCATTTCTTTAATATATGTACGATCACTTAAGTTCTGTATGGTTTTAGTGAGCATTGAGAGTTTGTTCAGTCAAGGCAACTTATCTACATATTTGAACATGAAGATAATAATCACCAATCCCATAATAATAATTCTGTAATTGGAACAACTCAGAGAAAATACAGGACAAAGAACAATAGAACAGTTTTAAACATGTTCAGTTGAAAGAATTCAAAGACACAAATAAGTGCTCAAAAGAACTTAACAAGGGTAAGAATAAACTGGAGTCCAGGAATACACTATAAGGAAAATGATCCAGAACATGAAACTAGTGTTTAATCAGAAGAAATATTTTCTGTTGAAGAATTTGATAAAAGAGAGCAGACAGGTTTTAAGAGAACTTAAGAAGGGACATATGACAAAGGACTGTGATCAAACTCTGACAGTTGAGTGGCTTCTCACAGAGAGCAGGCAAGAAATCAGGACTCCACTTCTCCAGCTCTAAAAGGAACTGCACTAAGAGCCTGGGGTGTTCTCGAAAAATGATCCCTCTGAAATGATTTGCACTTTAAACATTGTTGAGTTTAGTACATTAAGCTTTTGTTGAAGTTTACATCTGATTTCATGAGAGATTTCCTGGACAGTAATTTTCATTTTGCCATGATTATCATGATACCAAATTTATAAAATGAGTTAAGAAATACTCATTATCCTTCCATTTTCTGAAAAACTGTAAATTTTGCTGTTAATTATTTGTCTTTATAACATTCTGTATTTAATTCATACCATTGTTTGGCCAGTCAGTGGTAACACATACCTTTAATCCTAAAACTCAAGAGGCAGAGTAGCTAGGTCTCTGAGTTCAAGGCCAGCCTGGTTCACAAAATGAGTTCTACACAAAGAAACCCAGTCTCCCAAAACAACAAAAACAAAATCAAATAAAAAGTATAACATTGTTTGTAAGTATCAGAGACTTCTAAAATAAAAACTGTTTTCTCCATTTGATTATAGTGAACTTAATATAGCTTGATCTTGGTTGGGTTTATGGTCATATAAGGTTTGTAAATAATTAATTCCTTTCTTCTGTTATAAGTTGCTTAATGTATATTTCAATTTATAACCTTTACTTAGTATCCCTTTTAGTTCTTACCAGATTATACACAAGAGCCTTGTATCATGGCACAAATCTGTAATGCAATACACAGAAGTTAGATCTGTGGGGTAATTCATTTTTAATCATTAATTATTTTTGTGGGCTTTGCTGTTAATAATAACATTCAAATACATATTCAAGGGACTCATTACAATATCTTCACATCCCATCTTCCAAATTATATATATTTTTATTCTTTGACACTTTAAGCTATTTGTATAATGAAAATTAATTATTTTCCCCTCTCATTCCCTTTTCTCATCCTTCTCCCTCACTCAGTGAGACCTTTCTTCCCAACAAATACACAGCCATTTTACAGTTGCTTTTTGTGTGTGACCTGAGTGTAATTAGCTTCTTGCCAAGCGGTAGGTAGGAGATTATTCATTGTAATAAATATACCTTATCAAAGAAGAAAATGGCAACACTCACACAAAGTCTATTAACTGCCAACAGTTTCTCCTGGAGGTATGAGGCATCATGGACTTTTCTCCCATCCATGATGAAATGTTTATGGCCTAGTCTTATGCAAGCCTTATGCAGATTAGTACAAATTAGTTCATTAGTACAATGACTGTCATGTTCAGTACCTGCTACTGTAAGAAGCATTTCTGATGAAATGTTTCACATTAACCTGTGGGTGATAAACATGAGTATTTACAGATGTATTTTTATTATTTCTAAGTATGTGTGTATGACAGTGTATTTATGAGAGTGTAGTGAGTGACTGTGTAGTCTAGAAGTGGGCATTGAATTCCCTGTAGCTAGAGGTAAACGCAGTTGTGAACTACTCACTGTGGTTGCTGAGAACCTAACTCTGGCCCTCTGGCAGAGCAATATTTACTTTTACCTACTGATCAATCTTTCTAGTCCCAAACATTATTTAAAAGGCTGTTTGATGGCAAGAATATTTAGCAAAATAATAGTAGTAGAAACACAAATGTATGGTGTTGCTATTAATCATATTGTGAGTATTATCAAGATTTTTAAGTCTATAAACTTACAAAGAACAAAAAAGTATGTGTGTATGTGTGTATGTGTTATGTGAATGGGTATGGATATGCGGATCTGTGTGAAAGTACAGTTACCTGCTATGCCTAACTGGAAGCCAGAGGCCAACTTCATGTATCTTCCTCTATTGTTTTTTTACATTGATTTTTGAGCCATTGTTTCTCACTGAACTTAGAGCTCATTTGCTCACTGCAGGTAAACCAGCTAACCAGTGAGCCCTAGGCATCCACTTGCCCATTTCAGTCTTTCGAATATCAGTCACATGCTATAGTGGCATTTATGTAGGTGCTAGGGATCTAATCTCCGTTTCTTATGTTTGCATAGTAAATATTTTATTTATTAGGCCATCTCTCTAGTCCTTCTTGGTATTTTTTGTTTCTTTCTTTTCTGAAATTTAAGGGAAATGATTCATACCACTTTGCCCATATGTATTTTGATAAATTGTTCCAAAATTTGGAAACACACACACTTCCCTCAAACTTAAGATCCTCCTGCTTCAGCTTTTTAAATGTTGATATTGAAGGTCCACTCCACCACAACTGATTAAGTTAGTTTATTTCTCTATCATGTTGTTGATCATGTATTTATACACCCTTTATTTCTCATAATTCCTATATATGCTATAATAAATTTGAGTAATATTTCCCATCATTGTGTTTTACACAGTGACAACCTACATGTTTATCTTAAATACTAGTTGTTTCAAAACATGGTGGTCATTGGTCTAATGAACATCAATCATTGTTTCATTTAATTTTAAGGTTGCAATTACAGCTATGTATGAATCTATGCATGTTTGTATGTATACATACTTATACTACACAGTGCTACATAAAATTATAATTAGATATTAAAATACAGAAAGATTTGCAAAGTAAGTATTGTGTCACTACAGAAAGACCATAGAGTAACACTAATAGAGTGTTAAAGTTACAGCACTAGAGTTATAAGGCCAGAGATTTATTTTTGGAATCAGTCATAGATTTGAAAAATTAAAATGGACCTATAGATACACAGTTCTAATTACAGACAAATATTTAGTAATAAAACAATTTCTAAGTGTAGTTAGCTATATTGCTATAATTATTAAAGAATACTAATGATAGGGAATAGAAAAAAAATCACTATTTGTAAATGTAGTAGTGGAGTTACAATGTTACTATTACATGCCTATAGCTGTTGAGTTTTACTTGTTAGAAATGAAACATCATGGTTATATTTACAGTATATAGCAATGCTGTTAAAATAAGAGTAAAAATAATAACTATACCATTGTAGTATTTTACTAATACTATTATAATTTAATAAGAGTGCTGTATATATAGTCATATCATAATTATCTATTTATTGATACATTCTCAATTGTTACATTTTAATTATAATGATAATTAGGATTTTGATTGTACCATTGATAAGCTATTTGATTCAAATTTATTTCATATTGTTATAGCATTATTAAGGCATAAATGTTAGAGTATTCTGTCATAGTTATATTTATAGTTTTATAGTAGTAGTTAAAATGTTAGATTACAGTTTTCATACTATTAATACAGTTTGATTATAGTGTTATAGTTATTCTATTATAACTGTAGAGTTTGTAATTTTCAATTTGGTGGTGGTGTAGAGTTATTGTGTTACAGTTATGAGTATAGTGGCAGCAGTCTAGTGCTGATATCATAGCAATCTTGACCTTTGTATAGAAATAATATTGCAAATATAATTGTACTATTATTGTTACACTGCTACAGCTATAGTGTTATGGTGAGAGTTACGTTGTTATAGTGTTATAGGTATAATTTTGTAATATGATTTTAGAGTTATAGTTACAAATAACTTACCATTAAAGTCATGGTTATTAAAATTTCATTGTTTTGGTTAAGGAATAACTATTTTTAAAGATTTCAATTTATATCTACAGAGGCATAATTCGAGTGTTATAGTCAAAAGTGTTGATAGAATTATCATATTGTACATGTAAGCATAATGACAAAGTTATAGCCATAATAAGGATTTAGTGAGTGATTTTTTTTAGTAATGGTATCAATTTTACGCAGGTGATATCATATCAATAGTATTATGATTGTCATTATACCAGCATAATTGTCTTATTACAAGTATTTTTGTGTTAATATTGATTATCTGGTAGTAAAAGCAACAAGTTTGTAATTATAATAACAATGCTGCTTATTATACATTAATAGATATATTAATATTGTTGAATACAATGCAAGATTATACTTGGAAATTAAAGAAAGCTCGATTATATTCATATACCTGTTTTACTTACAGTGTTTTATTTATAATGGTGAATGTGTATTTATTTAATGGAAATATTTTTATATATTTATGTTTTAAGTTGTAGTTTTATCATTAGAGGAATATTGAATAGTGGATTGTAGTGATTTTCTTATAGCCATAGTTATATTAAAGTATTAGATATACTGCCAGTGTTATGGCTTAGTATTGAACCATAAGGTCATAGTGTTATCACATTTTAGACATAATCGCAAAATTATTGTGATAGTTATAGTGTTATAATTAAAGACTTACAGTTACAGTAATATTATTATAGTTAGAACACTAAATCATAGTTCCATTAATGCTAGTTTGTTTACATGTTATAGTTATAAATACATTTCTATTGATTAGTTATAGAGCTATTGCAATGATAGTACATCATTCCTATACTAATGCCTGAAGTTTTAGATATAGTTATCCTATTAATGTTAGAGTTATAGGACTATTACTGATTATAGTTATAACACTGCTATTCTAATTATAGGTATAGTGATAGTTTTAACTTTTATCACCACACTATAACTTTAGGACTCTATGTATTCAACTGTAATTCTAACTATCCATTAAGGGTATTAATAATAAAGTTACAGATTATTATCACAAAATTGTAGCGTTACATTGAAAATGATATCCTAAAAAACATAATGTTACATAAAATCACAAGTGTATATAGGAATAATTATGTATATTTTGTATTAGCACTGACATTTTCTGTAATAACATAATGATAATAGTTATGCTGTTATAAAATTATGGCCTTGATATTAGTGGTGAATTCACATTGGTTGTTTTCATAGCATTTAATATTATAACAATGTTATACTAGTAGTCATTTGCATTGTATAATAGTTACTCTGTTATATAGTAAGGAAACAAAACTAGCATTATATTGTTATAATTATCTTTTGATCTTAAGTGATAGCATTAGGATATTAGTAACCATTTTATTATAGCAATGAAGGTACAAATATAGATAATTTTTGGTTGTAGTAACTGTTAGTTATATTTTCATAGGGAGAAACACATAGTTACAATGTCATATTTTCAACTGTAGGACATTATGGTTTGAATAAGAATGAACCACGTAGGCACACGTATTTGAATGCATAGTCATCAGGGAGTGCCACTATTTGAGGCTTAGAAGGATAAGAAGTTGTGGCTTAGCCTGGGCTGGTGGCACAGACCTTTATTCCCAGCACTTGGGCGGCAGAGGCAGGTGTATGCCTGTGAGTTTGAAACCATCCTGGAACAATATCTAGTTCCAAGACAGGTTCCAAGTTACAGAGAAACCCTGTCTTGAAAAAAATCAAAAACCAAAAAAATTAGTTGTGACTTGTTAGAGGAATTCTATCACTGGACCTGGGCTGAAAGGTTTCAAAGACCTGTGTCAAGCCCAGTTTATTTCTCTTGGTCCACATATCAGGCTGTACCTCTCAGCTATTGTTTGAGTGCCATGAGTGTTTCAATGTTCATACCACGCTCCCTTCTATCATGATAATAGACTAAACTATAACCTTTAGCTGTCCCCAATTAAATGTCTTCCTTTATAAGAATTACCTTGGTCATGGTGTTTCTTCACAGCGATAGAACAGTAACCAAAACAGTCATAATTTCATAATTTCAGTTATCAGAAATTAGTAAACATTAGTGAAATGTGTTCTTATTGTTTGATGCTATTGCTGTGTATACAATATAATTATATTGAGTTTAATTTTTAGTGTATTATATTGATATTATTAATGGAATGGTTATAATATAGTTATCAATGCCATCATGCTGCTAGTGCTATACCTAGTATGATTCTGTTAAGGCTTTATTTTAAGTACAAAAGTTATTTTCTGCTAAAATTTTAGTAACACCATAAAATTTTTAGTTATTTTATAGTGACATGAATTGTGCTATATTTATCAAGTCTTATTTGTATTTCTAGAATTATGGTTAGAGTTAAAATGTTAAACTTTAGTATTATAGTTCTATAGGTCACATCATAATTTAAGTACTAGAATTATATTTACAGTGATAGACTTATAGTTAAAGTGTTATGGTCAAAGTGCTAGCATGATGGCCCTGGTGCTATAATTGAAGGCAGATGTATAGTGTACTGCTATTATTGTAGCTATTAGTTTTATAGTTTGAGTATTGTATTGTAATAATAAAAAATGTAAGTATAATATTAGAGTATCATTATTAAAGTTAGCATGCTATTGTTATAATGCTAAGGTATGTTTTTGCTGTTATAATGATTCTATTATATTTATAACTTTAGTGTTATAAGATTATTGGTAATTTTCATTATGCATAGTCTAAAATCATGGGTCTGGTCATAGTGCACACAAAAGATGTTAATGACCATTCTGTTTACAAGGGTCTATACATTTATTGTTGGAGTCTTTGATAGCTTAGGTTTTTTTCCTTATGCCTTTTCTCATATTCCTAGTGTATCCCAAGAGGATTTTTTTCACTGACATTGTTGATCTCTTTAACAATTACTACTACTTTTTTGCCCCAGCCCAAACAATATTCTGTCTCGAAATTTCTTTGTCCAGAAGATTGCTATATTCTCTTTCAATTAAAAGTCAGTCAGGTTCATAGAACACAGTAGCTCCACTTCTATTTTCTTACATATTTAAATCTAGATTTTGCATATGAGAGAAATATTTTATAGCTGTCTGTTTATTTTTGGCTTACTTTGCTTACCGTGATTTCAATTTATAATTATTCTTAAGGAAATTATACACTTTAGTTCTCTATGTATGTGGCTTTGAATTTCATCCTTTATTTAATCATCTGTAATTGTGATCACCCTTTCAAGTAGCTGAATGGAATTTGCAAAAGTTTGGAGAAATATATAATCAAATTTTTTTGTCTTGTTATTTTTTCCCAGTACTGGGAAGGGACCCAGAAACTCGAGCAAGCCTTCATTCCTAAACTACAACTCCAGCCATGTGCCTTTTTAGTCAGGTTATTCTTTTCTTTGTTTATTTTTTGCTAGTAAGTCATAAAGTTCTTATTTATTAGGTATACTGGTCTTATTAATAATAGGAATGTATATATGCCAAGGGATGTTGTGTGAAAAAGTTACTATTTGGCTATTTTTTATTGATACAAAATTTTCACATGACATAATTGTGCTATGGTAATTCAGATCCTTAGATGAATTCAGTATAGATATAAAACAACCAGGCTACTTTTAACTTCTATTTTGCCAAGGTTATACTGTAAAAATTCACATGCAGATTTTAAGAGACAATTTGTCATAACTGACTACATATGTTAGAGTAAGAAATAATGCCATATCCCATTTCTAATTTTACATGAGGTATTTAATAATAGATTCCCATGATGCTGATGGTGTTGATCAGGAACAATTTTTTTTATTATCCATTGAGCTGTTTTCTATACCTTCTATACACTGTCTTATTTCACTACCTCAACATTACTTAATTTACCATTATTGCTGGTTTCCCAGGTCAATGTTATAATGTAGTTGTGTCATGAGAAGGACTTTATACTCTTGTGGCTAGGGACCATATTATGTAGCTCTGTGAATGATTTTGAAATCAAGACAACAGGTCTTCCGAAAGTAGACTGACATATCTGACTAATTCTTTTAAAGTAGATTTAAATTTATCTCTTTAAATTGCACTTTGGCTGTGGCAATTGTTGAATTGGCTGTTGTAAGAGTAAAGCACTACTGTTCATGAATTAAAGCCATAAGCAGGATATAAAGGATCCATACAGATATGGTTTTTCCTAATGTATTTTTACTTCATTAGAGATCATATAGTTAGGTATCCTTTTATTAGCATATAGTAATTATGCAAAATATTGGGTTTCATTAAAACATTTTCACACACATCTGATATATAACAAATTTAATCTTTATACATATTCATCTCCATTACTGTAAAAATATAATCTGCTAAAAGTTTGACAAATACATGAACAAATAAGACATAGATATAATATTGCTTAAAGAGTTTATTTAAGTACTAGTTTTATAAACATTTATGCTTTTATTGCTATTTTGCCAAAACAAACAATCTTAAGTATGTGTTCTAGTTTGCTTTTCTGTTGCAATGCTAAACACAATACACAAAAGCAACTTAGAGGAAAGGATTTGTTTGGTTTACACTTTAGGACACATGTCATGATTAAGGGAAGGCAGGACAGAAACTAAACAGGAACTGAAGGCTACCTAAACCTTGAGAGAACACTATTAGCCGGCTTGTTCAGTGGCTCATGTTCAGCTAACCTTTTTATATTTCTCAGGTCTAGGTAGATGATGTTGGCCACAAATGGTTTGAACTTTCAGTCACCAATCAAAAATCAGGGGAACTTTCACAGATATGACTAAAGGCCAATCTGATTTAGATAATTCTTCAAGATATTCCAAGGTGACTCTAGGTTAAAACTCATTAGTGTAACATGAATCTATTTCTAATAAGCATCCTACAAGTTTCAGACTAATGGCACAATTCTTAGTTTTATTTGCTTAAAAATGTACCTGAAGGCTACATTGCAAAACTGGCATGTCTATAAGATTTTGGTTTAAAACAATGAAGCATAGTGAAACATTTTTAAGTTCTACATTGTAAGACTCTTTGCATGACTCCTATAGATTCTAGGATCACATGAATATTTGGAATAATATTATTCATAAATGATGAACTTTCCAAGACAAATAATACTTTAAAGAAAGAAATAAAAAAAGAGAATGCTACAAAAATGATACCTGATTTGTTTCTGAAAACATGGGAGTGTAAGCAACTGTTTTACTACAAAAAAAAGTAAATACTGAGGCCTTTGCAAGGAACAGAAGCTTCTCTGGTAATTGGAATGGTCTGTACAAAAGCTTCCCAGAATATTAACATTCTTTTCTGCAGTATGGAAGATAATATGACTAGATGAACTAATTTGAAATTTATCAAATATATTTCTTAATTTTAAAACTTTTATGTGTCTGGGTGTTTTGCCTGTTTGGTTATCAGTGCATAATACGCATGAACTACACAAGGAGGTCGAAAGGGGGCATCAGATCCTCTGGAATTGAATTTACAAATGGTTGTGTGTGGTGGCATTTCATTTGTATTTTTTTCTAAACATCAGCAATTTTTTATTACTTACAAACTGACACACAAGCAAACAAATAACCAAAAACAAGAAACAACCAACAAAAGCTCCTGCTGATGACAAATAATATTTAGGGGCACATTAACAGTACTTAATTCACTTTTCTCTCTGGAGTTCAATGGCATGGTTACATACCAGTAGCCTTGCAACCACAATAGCTTAAAAAACCTTCAGTATTGAACTTAGCATTGTAGCTATATTGAAAGTCCTGTCCCCAGAGCAATTTTACTAGTCTTCAATATATCTGGGAAAATATTTTAACTGAGCTTTCATCCTTTGACATTATATGGAGCTCATTTAATCAAGAAATATGAAGCTGAAGGGCTTAGAAGAGAAATTTATGAAAATTTATCAGGTTAGTGGAAGTTAATGGTCTGAGGGAATATAATAGGACTGGTGCACAGGATCACTGGCTCAAGTTATATCAGGAGTCAGAAATTTAAACTGATTAACAAAAACCAATTAGTGTGCTTACATGTCTTTATTATAAGTCATGTAAATATGCTTGGAAACAAGCTTAAAATAGAAGAATTAATCAAAATGTTATTTACTTAAGTTTAGTGAAGAAGTAAAAATAAAAGGGAAGCTATTATATTTTCTCTTGGGATGCTAATAATGACAGACCATGGCATTTAAGATATGTTTTAAGCTGTTATATATCTGTGACCTTGTTGATACATTAATTATTCAACAGCTCATAAAACCTTCCCTGAACTATGGTCCAGAAATGTGACACTTTGAAATTCCTGGAGGCCCTAAATTACAATTTTTTTCAAAAAGAATTATTGCTATGATTTCCAAACACATCACATATTGAATTACACATTCATTTACTCATGTAAATCTTCTTTTGGGTAAAATTTTTAATCCGTTAAATATATTTTACCAAACAGATTCATTTGTATTTTAATAAATAAAGGTTGCCTGAAGATTTTCCTGAGAGCAAAACAGCCCCACTGGTTAGCCTTAAAGACCAGGTATTGGTGACATGCTAGCCATAGAAATAGTTTGCCATAGAAACTGGGTGGTGCCTGTCTTTAATCCCAGTGGTATACACCTTTAATCCCAGAATTAGAGAGGGCTGTAAAATGGGAGGATACAGCTCACAGACACAGTCTCATTCTGAGAATATTGGAGGCAGGATTGATATTTCAGACTGAAGTTGAGGTAAGAAGTTGAGCCAATGCATGGCTGCTTTGCTTTTTGGATCTTCAGTTTGAACCCCAATTTCAGTCTCTGTGCTTTTATTAATTGTTCTTCAGTTGTGAGACACAATATGGGTGCTAATAACCAATCCATGGCCTTTTAGAGGATCAGCAAGTGCTCTCAACTGCTGAGCTAGCTTTTCCACACGTAATTTAATTTTTCTTAATTTTAATGGATATACAAACTATAGAAATTATGCATAGGAATAGAATAATGTGCTGTTATAGTGCATGTATACCTTACAATGTTTAAATCAGGTTTGATGTATCTATCCTCAAACATTCATAATTTCTCTTGGTTATACTGCCAATCTCTAATAGCTTTCTAATTTGGACATTTCATGTAAGTAGTGTCATGTAATAGGCCCACTTTTCTATTTGTTCGTTTCACTTTGGGTACTGTCTTTAAAGTTTGTCTATGTGACAAACTCCACTGTATTTTAATTAGCAAATAACTTACTATTTGTATGGACATGCCCCAATTTGTTTAACTATTAGTATTTTGGGAGACACTGGATTAGCTTTCTAAATTAGTTAAGAATAGGACTGTAAACATTCCTATAGAAGTTTTATGTTTTGTTTTTAAAGAAATACACATTTTATTCTTCTTTTTTTAGTATCAGCGGACTTGAAATGCATATTCCTTAGATCAATCAGTCACCTGTGTCAGCTGACCTTTGGTCAATATTTTTAATGTGTGGAAACATTTAGTTAACTCACGTCAATATTTTTTTCTAGCTCTCACTTTTCATTTTATTTAGTTAACCCTCTCAAAGTACTAGTGTGTTTTCTTTTATATACACAGGACACTTAGCCTTATTAACCAGTAGGTCTGAGGCAGTTTCTCAGGAAAAGAAACCAGATTTCCCATGTATTCCCTCAGAACTATTTTATAAAGCATAACATTTGTGTCACTGTTGTTTGCTATAATACACAGGAAGGAATAAAACAGAAAAAGAAAAGATAATCTTTTAAATTTGTGCATCATGCAATGTAAGGTACTGATTTTAGTTTTCCATGTAGATATTCAACTGACCTAGCAATTTTCTTGAAAGTAACATTTTTTCTATTGAATTCTCTTGGCACCCAATTTTCAAATTCAATTATGTCTGAGAATAATGCTTTATTTCTGGATGCTCAATTCTATTCCATTAATTTTTGTGCTAATGAAACTACCACTGTGTCTTCATTAATGCTCACCAGTTAAGTCATATAACTTTACATTTCTGTTAAAAATATCTTTTCCAGATTGGCTAATATACTCATTTTATTTGTAATATTTATATTACATCCTAATTCAGTTTGGGTAGTCTGTGTCTTCATTGACATTTCTACACTTAAAATAATTTATCTAATTTGTGTGCGTATTCATAGTATTCTCTTTCCATTTAATATCCTTAATCATTAATCAATGTCATCATCTTTTTAAATGCTTTGTAGCCAATATATATAAGGTTTAATTATGTTATTTAATATGTTAATTATAATATCTTCATGTATGCTTCATGTATTTTAAACCTATTTACCACTTATTTACCCTCTCTTACAACCTTCGACTTTTATCAGTCTCCTTTCCAACAGACTCCCTCCAATTTTCCTGTTTATTGATGATTATTTTTGGTGACCCAATGAGTTTTATTATAGTTGATTGCAAGAACATGGGTGAGAGGTTATTTACTGGACCTTGGACAATTGATCAGTGGCTATATTCCTGAAGAAAATGTCTCCCTGACCCTCAAAATAGAGGCCTCTCAAGTAGGTGTTAGGCCTTAAGTGCTTCTCCCTAGTAACTGTTAACTGTCTTTACAGGGAAGGGCAGGGCCCTTTATGATGTTATCCATTCCTTAGCAACTGCTAACAGCCTTCAGGGAAGGGTTGTCCTCATGAATCCTGCCCTCAAGCAGCTATTAACTGCCACTAAGTTTTCCAATAGTGCCTGCTCTGAATTTTCTACCTCTACCAACTGTTAACCAACAGTAAGTACTAAGGGAAGGAATTCCTTTTCTCTAGCAACTGCCAGCTGATTATAAATCCTCATGGGTGGCCTTCATGAGTCCTGACGCCTAGGAAGTGACAACTGCCTTGGGGGCTCATGAACCCCTTCCCATATCAAATGTGAACTGCTTAAGGGTCCTTAAGAAAAAGGGGATAGTTACAGAGGGCCCATCTTTTCCATTGTAGAATACTGATGTGTTCAAACTTGTGGAGTGTTTAAAAAGGCCCTTTCTTTGTCAATTTTCTTCACGATTTCAAAGGGCCAACTTTTATTTGCCTTGGCATTCTTATATTCTGTAGTTTGTTAATTTATATTTTAATAAGTGTTATTTTCTTCCAGTCCCTTGGAGAGTTGGAGACTGGAATTACTTTTGTATGCTTAGTATCACAAGGTTGGGTCATTACTGAGATCTTTTCTTTTGGATCAACTATTTATTTTTAAGAAGATACAGGGAGGGCTTGACCAATATAATCACACATCTGCTAAGCATATCTACATTTAAATTAATGAAAGAAGCCATCAAAGCAGTAGAATCAAGCTTATGATATAACATAAACTAAATCAATATGTAATTGAGATCTCCAAGTCAAAAGAACTTGAAACCATCTCAAACTGATTATTTGGATGATTGGGATCACAGGTTTTAAAACAAACAACTGCAAAAGAAAACATATTAGAAGTAACTGCTAAAAGTATTGATATGAAGTATCAAACTGAACCTTTACTCTTAGCATGTCTGAATGAGTATGTTCATCCTGTCTCCATACAAAGAAAAGCCAACAACAAAAGTGTTGGGTCACAAATCTAGGACAAGTCTTACTACCTCTTCCTGACTCTCCTCGGATTACTAAGGAACTGTGGCTCCTCGTTGCACTTAATATCCTGCCCCAACCCTAAACCTCTCCCTCACAGAGACTGGGCTTCCACTTTCCTTCCCCGAGCCTCAATCCCTAAATAATTCAGCCATTTTGGCCATGCCTGGTGCTCTCTTGGTGGGTGGCTCCTCTTTTGCGCACCCTCCTCCTCTCAAGGTTTGATTTAGTCTGCTTGCCCGTGTTCAACCTGGATTCTTCCTTCTGCCTGCTTTCTTTCTTATATCTACAACAAAATCTTCTACAGAAGTTAGGAGTAGTCATGTCCTCCTTTTATTTATTTATTTTCTATTCAAAAAGTAACATAACAATGAATTCCACATTGTGTATTAGGCTTTTTCTGTTTTGGTCCACCAGTCAGGTCACAAATCATGACACAGACACTTATTAGTTATGAATCTTTGATCTTAGCTTAGTTCTTAGTTTAACCTGTTTCTCTATATCTACATTTTGCCTCTGGGCTTTTTTACCATTCTTCCTTTCTCTATATCTGTCTGACTGGTGGCTGCCTGGCTACTGGCCCTGGGCTTGTCCTGCTCTTTCTCCCTCATTTTCTTCTCCTTCTTTTCGGGGCCTAGATTTCTGCTCATGTCCTCTTTGCCCACTAGCCCTGCCTACGCCTGTCAACTTTTTATTAGAGCCATCAGGTGCCTTAGGTAGGCAAGGTAAAACAACACATCTTCACATTATTAAACAAGTGCATCACAAGCAAATGTAATACATCTTTACATCATTAACAACTACAGCATAAATGTAACACATCTTCACATAGTTAAAGAAATATGATGCAGCAGAAACAAAAGTAAAACATTTTTGCCTGGTTAAAATGATATTCCACTAGGCAGTGGTGGGGCATGCCTTTAATCCCAGCACTTGGGAGGCAGAGACAGGCAGATCTCTATGAGATCGAGGCCAGCCTGGTCTACAAGAGCTAGTTCCAGGACAGGCTCCAAAGACACAGAGAAACCCTGTCTCAAAAAAATAAAATAAAATGATATTCCACAACATTGCTTTTGTTATGTGACCTTGGATTTAAATAGACACCCATATCTTCTCCTCATGCCTAGTCTTTTATAAAAATCTAGTACTTTTATTTATAATGAAATCCAAATTTCTTTTCATAACTTAACAGTCCCCCTATTTACAGTCTCATTTTAAGCCCTTCTTCTGCCTTTGCTCCTTATCACCCTCTCTAGGCCAAAAGCAGTTGTCTTTACCATTAGTTCTTATCTGCCTTAGGACACTACTCCTTGTTTTCCTCTCTGCTTTGGGTACTTTGCCATTTAAGTAGCTTATCTCTTCTTTCTGGAGCCTATCTTTGTTACTCTATATAAATATTTTCCTCCTCCTTTTTTTAACATTAATTTGCTTGTTATTCTCAGAATACTTAACATTGTCTATATACTTAGTATTAGGTTTAAGTACCTGTATTCCAGATCTTCAAAACAGGAGAATAAAATACTGTATAGATAAACTTCAGATCCACATTAACTTTTATTCCCAGGACCTAATATTATCTATACCATGTAGTCAGTGATAAATAAATTTTGATTAAATGAAAGAATTAATGAACTTGTGTCTCTTCCTGTACTAGAATAACCAAGAGCTATTGTTTGCCAAATATTTTTATTTTCTGAGAACTCCGTTTATGAGCACAGCATCTCCATCATTCCAACTTCTCCTTCTACTGCTCCAATTACTCCCATGTTTTATTCCAATAATTTGTATGCTGCTGTATTCACACACATACATGTATAACCTACTGAGTCCACTTAGAATTGATCTTATATACATACTTTCAGGGTGACCACTTGGGATTGGACAACACATATGGGAGCTCATCCCTGAAGGAAATTTATTCTTCCTCTCTCAGTAGCCACTGGCCATAGGTATCTTCTTATCAAGATATGGGAGCATGTGAATTTTTATTGTCCAGATTGGCATTCCAACAGTCATGGTAATTATACTGATGTTATTCACGCAACTATATGGCTGTGAGCTCATGGGTGCATTTTCTCTGTTCTGTCTAAAGGGCATTAAGAGCAGACTGACTTGGTCTTTGACTCTCACAATAATTTTTTTTCTCTTCTGTGATTTCCCTTGAGCCTTAGGTGGGAAGAATCACCTTAAAAATTTAACAACAGGGATTGGTCTCCAAAAATTCACTTATTCTTTATATACCGACCCATTGTGCATGTCTCAAGGAGTCTCCAACTTTTGTAAAAAGTAGTTTCTTTCCTGAGGGTTGTTGGTTACCCTCAAGGTAACAGTTTCACCAATGCACTACGGGGTTATTTGCTGGGTCATTCATTGTTCTGGTTCCTAAGATACATTCCTATACCGGTCAGTTGTGTGTCAGTTTGAAATAAGCTACAGTCATCAGAGAGGAAGGAGCCTCAGTTGAGGAAAAGGATCTATGTGATCCAGGTAGAAGGTGTTTTCTCAGTTAGTGATCAGTGGAGACCCAGCCCATTGCGGGTGGTGTGATTCTCAGGCTGGTGGTCCTGGGTTCTGTAAGAAAGCAAGCTAAGCAAGCCAGTAAACAAAACCTCTCCATGGCTTCTATATCAGCTCCTGCTTCCAATATCTCGTCCTGTTTGAGTTACTGTCCTGACTTTCTTCAGTGATGAATAGCATTAGTGTAAGTGTGGACCAAATAACCACTCCCCATTTGCTTTTTGGTCATGGTGATTTTTGTAGCAAATAGAAACCCCAACTAAAACAGAAATTGGTAACAGAATTGTGGCGTATTGCTGTGAAAGACCTATCCATGTTTTTGGGAGGATTGTGGAAGGACTTTGAAACAATGGGTTAGAAAAGCCATTGGGTGTTGAGTGCTCAGTGGGAAATTCTTGAGGAGCTTGAATGATAAGGATGTTGAGATCAGTGCAGAACATAGAGGCCTGGCTTGTGAAGTTTCAGAGCAAAATTCAAACTCTATCAGGGCCCTTGCTATTTTGAATTGAGATTCTGTCCTTCTGACCAGCTAGGGCTGATAAGTCAGCCACGATTAAAAACAGACCAGCACCATCAAAGAGAAAACTTTGCATTATAGGTAGAATTGATGCTGGTTAGTTGAAGCTAAGAAATTAGCAGTGATCGAGATCAGCATCACTGAGGTAAAATTTCTTGAGCGCTCAGAGAGCTTGTGTCTCAGAGGTAGCTATGTATGGTAGAGTGTAAATGTCACCCAGGAAGTAATGGTTTGAAGGAATGATGAGGTCATAGAGAGCAGCTGAGGGTTGGCACTGTGAGTGACTACTAGGAGAGGCCATTAGTGAAAGTGCAGCCACAGTGGTAATTGAAGATGCAGAATTGAAGGGGTCCTGCAGAGAAGTAAAGGCTTGGCACCATGGTCATAGTATTTCGTTGCAGCAATAGAAACCCTAAGACAGTTGTTAAGTATTAGGACCACTAATTGCTCTTCTTCCTTCACAGCTGGTATATTATGATCCAGTACTGTGAGGAATTCCTAAGGGAAGATGCTTTCACTTCACTACCCCATTTCTTCAAGTCTTGTGTCTGAAGTGTGTTGTTTCTTCAACAATAAGGCATTACATTTAATTCTGGGAGACAACTGGTAAAAGCAGCAATAGTCAATGTTGTTTCAGAGGGTCTCTTGGACTTCCCTGAATACCAAGTTAGAAGGTTGTTTCTCCTCCTTAGTCCTGAAATTTTTTTGAGAGAATATATGGCTTTTGGAGGGGAACATTTTTACCTCAATTGGAATAACTTCAGTTAAAACATATCTGTGCACACACATATGTATACATCATATGTAATTTTAGGTAAACACAAAAAATATGTTTTCCTACGTTGTTTCAAACATCCTTAAGGTTATTTATCTCTACTCCCTCCCTTCTTCTGTGTTTTGCCCTCCACTTCCCTCTGCAATTAAATTTAGCCTCCCTCCCATTTTCCCCATTCTCCCTCATAGCACCTGTGTCCTGCCATTCACCACTGCAGACGTCTTAAGGTTAGATTATATTTCTGAAATCTTCTCTTTTTTAGTGTACACAATTATAATTTGAAATTTCCCTTTAAGGACTGTTTGCTGCATCTTGTCAGGTTTTCTATATTGTATCTTCATTTTCATTCATCTCAGTGTGTTTTCTAATTACCCTTGTGATTTATTCTTTCACTTCCTAGTTATTTTGGAGTGTGTTTACTGAATGAAAAAAAAGAGGACATAACTGCTCTTACTTTCAGGTTGAGGAGAAGGGTTTTGTAGATATCAAGGTGAGAATGGCCAGGACATCTGAAAGTATCCACGGTCATGAGAGGAGATGGGGTAGAGGAAAATCAAAGGAGGAAGAGAAGAGAGAGAGAAAATAGAATACCTGGGAACCCAGAGAGCAAGAAGTCGCACAGACAAAATGTCTGAGTTCTATAGGGATCAAGCTGTGGGAAGGGATGTGGAAGCCCAGCCCCTGGGAGGGAGAACTTTAGGGTTTGGGGTGAGAATAGAAGGGCTAGGAATAGCCATAAGTACTGAGTGAACATGGGACATCTGACCAGCTTCCACTTTGATATGTTAATAGGCACCTCAGTTAGCCATTTATCCTGAATTTTTTTGAGACCTAACTGTAGCACAAATATTAAAATCCCAGAGAAAGATATTGGGGTTCAAGATGAAAGATCAGGGAAACAAAGCAGCCAACTACTAGAGAGCTCTTCAGACTGAAAAAGAGAGTTCCTGTCTCATCCTGCTTTATATTCCTCTTTTAGTGCTGGGATTAAAGGCCTGCACCACCACCACCACCACCAGGCCTCTATGCCTAACTAGTGGCTGCTGGGATTAAAGACATGCGCTACCACTGCTTGACCTGTATGGCTGAATAGTATGGCTGTTTTGCATTCTAATTTTCAGGCAAGCTTTAGTTGCTAGATCATAAACAAAATATCACCACACCTAACATTTACTATTTACATATGTTTGCATTTTCCAGAATTATAATATGAACTTCCAGTTTCCAATTTGGAGAATTTACTTACTATAATGTTGATATTTTGAATTTTATTGCTTTTTATTTTATTGTGTGACTTCTTCTAGAGAATGTTTTGTATGCATTTACAAATAATTTGTATATTTCTCTTTCTGGGTTGAGTGGCACATATGTTTTCATTGAATCTAATGTTACATATTGATGTTTCTAACTACTATTTTGTAACTATTTAATCCCTCAATTCTGTGATTTTTATGTATCTAGGGGCTTTGTTGGCAGGAATATTGATCGTTATAGGTGTTCTTTCTGGTGTGTTTATTCTATTACCATACAAATTATGTTTCTTTACCTGTAGTGACATATTTGCATGTCTGGTTTCTCTGATATTAGTTTCCTAACTTGGAACATTATGTGCCTCTTATTTATCTAATAGATGTGGAAATTTTGTAATCAACTGTGTCTTTGGAGTGGAATTTAGACATGTTCTCATTTAATCTTACAGATGTCAATATTTTAATCATTTTTCTAAGTCTTAAGGTTTGTTCTATACTTCCTTTGTTTCTTTTACTGCATTAGGAAAATGTTTTATTTTAAAACATTTTCATTCCTTATTATTTTAATATATTTTAGACATAATTTCTTATTGTCTGTTTTCTTATTTATAGTATATACATTTTATTGCATCAGAATCTGTAGCAGAGTTATACAAACTTAACTTTCATGTGATGTGGAAATATTATTTTTGTAGTTAATAATTCTGCATTTTACATTGACATTGTTGAGAATAAGCATTACATCTATAAATGCTTTTGAAAACTTCAAACAAAAGTACTTAGCTATATCATACCCCAAACCTTCCTTTCATATCTTCCCTGTAAATTCATGATCTGTTTAGTTATTCTTATGTTATATAATATATGTGTGTGTGTGTCCATAGAACTTACTGAGTTCCTTTAGTGTGTCTCCTATGTACTTGTGTCTGGATTATATTATTACAATTTCTTTGCATATTTCTAGATTTGATATAGGTGCTAGAAGAAATGAAACATTTGTATTTATTATTTTTATATTTATCATTTCTTATCCTCTATATGGGTACTTGAGAATTCAAGGTATCAGTTTGTGTCATTTTCTTAATACAACTCTACATTTACTTCTTTGTGTTATATTTGTATTGAAGTTCTGGGAGGAACTTGCTCTCTTTTATTCAATGTTTTTAATTCCAGGCAATTTATTGGTAGTTTCTATGTATAATAAATCTAGTTTCTTTTTTTATTTTGCTGTTTTGAAGATTTTATCTGTTTTCCTCATTTTCTTTATGACATATCTGAGTAAGACTCTAACAATTTTTTTCACATCTATTTTGGGACTGCTTGAGTTTGGTGGATGTATAGATGAATGTAGTCTAGGAAAATTGGAAACACTAGCTGCCTTTTTGTCACTTAATCTTTATTTTGTCCTTTTCCTTTCCCTCTAATATTCCCATTATGTATTTATACCCTTAAATATGTACCATATTTTCCAATTTTGTTTATTTTTCTTTATTCTTTTGCTTTATTTTTAATGAATAATTTTTACTGACCTTTCAAAATACCTACTTTCTTTTTCTGATAGTAAAAATTTCTAGGGCTCCATAATCTGAACTACCCTATTTCAATTTGGTTACTCCTTGTTTCATTTGTTTTTTGTTTTGTTTTGTTTTATCTGTTTATGTCTTTTTGTTTCTATCCTTTTTATTTCTGTCTTCTTTGTTTCTGTGTTTGTTTGGATTTGTTTATTTCTATCTTTTTTCTTTCTTTCTGACTTAATTTGTTTCTTTTTGTTTTTTGTTTGTTTGTTTGTTTTGTTTGTTTCTTGTTTATCCATATGGAAGCTTCCTTTCCCTCCTCTCCTCCCAGACACTCCACTCACCTTCCCTCTGCCCCCTCCCACATTCACTAAAAGGGCCTGTCTCCAATGGATATTAACACAGCATGACATACTAACTTTCAGTAAGACTAAGCACCACCCCTCATATTAAGGCTGAACAAGGCAACCCAGTATGAGGAATAAGATCCCAAAGCCAGCAAAAGAGTCAGAGACTGCTTCTGCTCCTATTTTTTGGAGTCCCACAAGAAAACCAAGCTACACAACTGTCACACAAATGCAAACGGTCTAGGTCAATGCCATGCAGGCTTCCTGGTTGTCAGTTCAGTCTGTGAGTTACTATGAAACAAGGTTAATTGATTCTTTGGGTTTTCAAGGTAAGTTCTTAATCCCTCTGACTCCTGCAATCCTTCCTCCCCTCTTACACAAGATTGAGTCCCTTAGATTTGCATAATGTTTTACTGTGAGTTCCTCTATCTGTTTCCATTAGTTGCTCCGTGAAGCCTTTCTGATGACAAATGGGGTAGTCATAAATCTGAGTATAGCAGAATATCATTAGGCATCATGGCATTCTCATTTTTTTTCTTCAAACATGTTTGGTTCTACCCATAGTCTTCGGGACCCCCAGCCTGAGTCCTGGACTCCAGGCAATGTCAGGGGTTGGCTCATTCTCATGACATGGGTCTCAGGCTTGACCAGTCATTGGTTGTCATTTCCACAATTTCGTTTTTTCCTCTGACTAATATGTTTTTCCATTTTAATGGATTTTTATTGAGCTATACATTTTTCTCTGCTCCCTTCCCTTCTTCTCCCCTCCTCTTCAACCCTCTCCCATGGTCTCTATGCTCCCAATTTACTCAGGAGATCTTGTCTTTTTCTACTTCCCGTGTAGATTAGATCCATGTAAGTCTCTCTTAGTGTCCTTATTTTTTCTCAATTGTACCACAAGGGCATGTGCTCAACTATGTACATGGCAGCATTGTTTGTCATAGCCAGAACCTGGAAACAACCTAAATGCCCCTTGACTGAAGAAGAGATAAGGAAAATTTTGTTCATTTGCACAATGGAGTACTACATAGCAGAAAAAATAATGACATCTTTAAATTTGCAGGCAAATGGGTGGATCTAGAAAACATCATATTGAGTGAGGTAACCCANNNNCATCATATTGAGTGAGGTAACCCAGATCCAGAAAGACAAATATCATATGTACTCGCTCAAAAGCTGCTTTTAGACATAAAGCAAAGAAAGCCATCCTACTATTTACATTTCCACAGTTTTTACACCAACATTGCCCCTGCACATATTGCATACAGGAAAAATTGTAGTCCAAAGGTTATATTGCTGGGTTAGTGTCCAAAACCCTCCACTGAGAGTCTTGCCTTGTTACAGGAGATGTCCAGTTAAGGTTTTATATCCCCATTCTTAATTGGTGTTATCCTTGTAGATTCCTGGGAGTTTCCCTTACACTAAGTTTCAAACTCACCCCAAATTGACCCCTTTTTTCTTGTTTCTTTCAGTACTCCCCCCACACTCCTCTACCTAATCCCTCATGTAGACATACTCACCAACCCCCAGTAATCAAATGAAATCTGTTATAGTCCCCCTTCCCACGAAGTACAGCCATCCATGATAACTAAGGATGTTGAACATTTCTCTAAATGTTTGATATTCTTCTTTTAAGAATTCTGTTTAGATATATACCCCATTTTTAATTGCATTATTTGGGTTTTATATCCAGTTTCATGAGCTCCGTTGATCCACCTGTCTGCTTTTAGGCCAATACCATGTGGGTTTTATTAGTTCAGCTCTGTAGTAGAGCTTAAATTCAGGGATGGTAATACCTTCAGAAATTATTATGATTAAGCTACCCTGGTATGTTTTCCATATGAAGTTAAGTACTGTTCTTCAAGGTCTGTAAAGAATTGTGTTGGGATTTCGATGGGGATTATGCTGAATCTGTAGGTTGCTTTGGTAAAATGACCATTTTGCTATGTCAATCCTACTGATCCATGAGCTAGGAGATATTTCCATCTCCTGATATGTTCTCTAATTTCTCTCTTCAGAAACTTGGAGCTCTTGTCATACAGGTTATCCACTTGCTTGGTTAGTCACCTCAAAATGTTTTATATTTGTGGCTATTGTGAAGGGTGTTGTTTCCCTGTTTTCTTTCTTAGTTCCTTTATCCTTTGTATACAGGAGGGCTAATATTATTTTTTTAGTTAATCTTCTAACCAGTCATTTTGCTGAAGATGTGTGTCACCTGTAGGTGTTCACTGGTAAACATTTTAGAGACCTTATATATACTATCATATCTAATCTGCTAATAGCAAAAGTTTGACTTTTTGCCAATTTGTATTCCCTTGATCTTCTGTTTTCTTATTGTTCTAGCTATAACTTCAAGTACTAAAGTGAATAGTTATGGAGAGTGGACAACCTAGTCTTGTTCCTAATTTAGTTTAGTTGCTTTGAGTTTCTATCCATTCAATTTAATGTTAGTTATCAGCTTGTGTATTGTTCTTACGATGTTGAGGTTTATCTGTTGTATGCCTGATCTATCCAATGATTTTTATTATGAAGGGGTGTTTGATTTCTGTCAAAGGCTTTTTATTACCTAATGAAATGATCATGTGTTTCTATTCTTAGTTTGTTTATATGTTGGATTACATTGACAGATTTTTGGGTGTCAAGCCATATTCACATCTTTGGGATGAAACCTACGTGGTTGTGGTGGATGATCTTTTTTAATGTGCTCATGGATTTGTTTTGCCAGTATTTTATTGAGAATTTTAGTCAATATTCATGAAGGTTATTGGTCTGTCATTTTATTTTTATTCCTTGTGTGGTTTGAGTATCAGGGTGACTGTGGCCTTATAAAATGAATTTGATAATGTTTCTTCTGTTTATCAGAGACTAATAATTTGAACATTATTTATATTAGTTCTTCCTTGAATATCTGACAGAATTCTGTGTTCAAACTGTCTGCTATCTGACCTAATTTTTTTTGGTTGGTTGGAGGACTTTTTGTATCTATTGAGAAATTTGTCCATTTCTTTTAGATTTTCTAATTTTTTCAAGTGCATATTTTTGAAGTATGACCTGATGATTTTCTGGAGTTCCTTAGTGTCTGTTATGGTATCCCCCATTTCATTTCTGATTTTGTTAATTTGGATATTCTCTCTGCCTTTTAGTTAGTTTGTGTAAATGTTTGTTTATCATGTTGATTTTCTCAAAGAACTGACTCTTTTTCATTGATTCTTCATCATGTTGTTTCTATTTAATTGATTTCAGTCATCAGTTTAATTATTTACTGCCTTTTACTCCTCTTAGGTATTGCTTCTTTTTGTTCTAGAGCTTTCAAATGTGCTGTTAAATTATTTCTGTGAGATTGCTCCAAAATCTATATGTAGGCACTTAGTGCTAAGAATTTTCCTCTTAGCACCACTCTCATTGTTTCCCATAAGTTTGAGTACGTTGTGCATTCATTTTCATTGATTTTTAGGAAGTCTTTAATTTCTTATTTCTGCCTTGATCCACTAATTATTCGGTCGATAGTTTTTCAGTTTCTAAGAGTTCGTAGGCCTTATGTTTTTCTTTTTTGAAAACCCATGGTTGCTAATTCTTGTTATTTTGTTGTTGGTGGTGATTGTGTGTGTGCATATGTGTGTGTGTGGTGGGTGTGTGTGTGTGTG
>LOEQ01009188.1:0-12817 GCA_001685075.1 Bramus lutescens
CACACACACACACACAGACACTAGAAGTAACTGTGGACCTGTGTACACATTAGTGTACATACATATGCACACCTATGTGTGTGCATGTGGGTGTATCTGCATGGGCACACATTGGAAGTATATGTTAGTCTGTGCACCTGTGGGTATAAACATACCTGAGTGTACATATGTAGGAAGGATGTGCATACTTGTGTGTGCAAAAACTTGAAGTAGGTGTGTGTGGTGTACGTATGTGTGTATACATTGAGTATATACATGTGAGTGGGTATGTGTATACATGTGTCTCTATATATCTGAGTGTGTACATGCTAGAATACATGAATATCTGGGTGTGTATACACATGGATGTATATAGATTTAGGTAATACCCATGTGGATGAATACCCATGTGTTCACACTGGAAGTACATGTATAGGTACATTCACATACAATATCTGTGCATATGTGTGTATCTGTAGCTGCATACCTGTCTATGCACATGCTGGAAATATGTGTGGGTCTGCATTCACATAGTGTATTTACATTATTTGTGTGCATGTAGGGAAGTGTATACATCTGTGTGTGTATATGCTGGAAGAATATGTGGGTCTGTATGAACATATGTGTATTTATTTGGCTTCATGTGAGTAAACACTGGGGGTATAGGTCTACTAGTATATCTATTCACACATATATTCACATATATTCATACACACCTGCATGCACCTATGTGTTGTCATAGAAGCAGGCTCCCCTGTGCACCTGGCCTCAGTGATGGAGTACCCCTACTCTGAAAAATCCAGGGTGCTTTGTAACAGACTGCTCTGCTGCCACATATTTTCTTGCTGTGTCCAACATCTGACAAGAAGCAAGTTAAGTGAAGACAGGTTTATTTTTGGCTTACTGTTTGAGGAGACACAGTCCAGTCCACTATGGCAGTCTATAGAGGCAGGAGCTTTGGTGACTGGTCTCATGACATCCACAGTCTAGAAACAAGAGTCAGAGAGAAAATAGGATTGGACTATCAAACCTACTGACTCCAGTGATTCACTTCTTGCAAGGCACCATTTACTGAAGCCACAAGCTGGGGACCAGGTTTTCAAACACACAAACCTGTTGGGAACATTTCACACTTAAACCACAATAGCCCCAAGGGATGCTCCTTCTCTGCATGCTGAAGTAGAACGCAAGAGCTGGTCCTTTTCCACATGTTGACTAGAATGCAGTACTGAAGGGGAGGCAATCTCCAGCTCATTCCGAGGCAGCCTGCTCCCTGCTCAGCCTTATGGCTATCTTTGGGACTCCCACCCTCCTGTTGGAGCTATGCAAGACCCAAGCTCATGGGGACCGAGGGGAAAGGGGCTTGGAGGAGCCCTGCTGCAGAATGCCTGCACTGACTGCTGCAGCTCACCTGCTGCAAGTGGCCCTTGCTTACTTCTGGGATTCAGCATCCTCAGTTGTGGGAAGGGTGGGTGCCAGGCAACTACATTTCAAAGACACGTTTGATAAAGCTCTCTGAAACCTACTCTCTAGGTTAGGGACCATCACTCCCTATCAGTGGGGCTGGGGGCTGCCAGGGACTGGAAACCATAGGCAGAATAGGTGGATAGGGGAGAAGACCTGCCTCTGTCCATCAGGTCACCCCAAGCCAAGAAAATTTGCTCAGCAGCACAGTGAAGGGAGGGAGTAGTAGGAGAGCACAATAGTCAGAAGAACATTCTAGCATTCTCTTTTAGTCCTTCTGTTACCCTCTGGGGTTTCTCTTCTAATGACATTTCAACTGCATATAACTAGAGCTACAGAAAAAGGTAACAGAGGTCACAGTGAGATGAATGTTTCATTTAAAAAAAAAAGTGCAAAGACAGTTCCACAGCCTGCACGGACCGGGGGTCTCTCTGCTGCAGTACTCTACAGCTGTTGGTACCTAGTCCTTACCTCCATGCCCAGCATGGCTGCTGCAGCTCCAGTCACGGCATCTCTGGATAAAGTAATTCTTTATAACTTAAAACAGTTACTGAGGGCATCATTTGTCTAAAATTAAATGTATATATTTTGAGTACAGTTTGATGAGTTTGGGCTAAAGACCTTGGCAACTGTTTCCTTCCTTGTTTCCTTGGCAGTTTCTCTCATCCTCTTCTGCAGGCATCTTTCTCAATCCCGACACACCAGACTGTCTTTCTTGTTATAGAGCTGCCATTTTGTAAGCGTTATTCTGCACCTGGATTCTCTTCCGAGGCACAGTGCTCTTGAGAACTTGCCACGTTACTGTGCAGCATGGCCGGCTTTTTCCTTGCGGATGTTGGCCGTCCTCCATGCCATGGGCGTTCGTGTTCACCCCAGCACATGGTGCGTGGTGAAAGTCACTCACTCACTTCCTCCCCTCCCATCCAGATTTACCTAAAATCCCATTCACAGTGCCTCTTGGATTTCAGTAGCCAAATACAGCTCCATGACCTAGCCACATAGATGCTAAGAAATGTGGCCGTTTGGTTGGCCAACCACCAGTTCAGGGGAAAGAGGGGTGTGGTTATGGAGGTCCAAGAGGACTGGTCGGCTGTCCTCAGATTATCCAGTTCACCACAGCAGTGGGACAAGGCTTTGGGTTTAGAGCCTTTTCTTTGTCCCCAGTAGACTACTCCACAGCCAGGGGTGACTATCCATTGCCAGTGCCCAGGGCAGCATCAGGCAGGAGGGACCACATGGTCTCCATGGAGACGTGCTGTGCCTCAGGTGCTGGGCCTTTGCCCCTTTGGCCCCTAACACCAGCTCAGCTGTGGAAGCTAATGCTTATAGAAGTCACGTGACTGGCCAGTGGCGTCCCTGAACCCCCAGAGCCCTGATTCTGCAGAAACTAAGTCCTCACCACTGAAAGCAAGACACAGTAAGTTTCCTGACACTTTGTTAAAGGCAGAGATGGTTCATAAATAAACAGCGAGTCAGAGCCTCTGCCCTTGGCCCGAGAAGCCAGTCCCAGACCCCTGAGAGGCCAGCCACAGACCCCTACTCTCTAATTCACCCAGGGCTTCTAATTCGACTTCTCTCCATTTCATGCCTATAATGTATTAACCTAAACAATGGTGCTGACAGCAGCTCAGGGCTCACAGCTCTCGCTGGAATCTGACTGGTGATTTTCATCAAGGAAAAAGACTAAACAGGTTAAGATGATTAAATTTTCTTAACCTACAGCTAAGCCTAATCAAAGCCATTTGTGCAGAGGTAGGGGCGTGTGGGTGTGTGGTATATTTTGTGTATGTGTGTTATGTGTCTTGAGAGTGTATTTTGTGTGTGTGTGTTTGTGTGTTGTGTGCTAAGTATGTATTTTGTGTGTGTATGTGGTGCATGTGGCTGTGTGTGTTGTGTATTGTGTGTGTGTGTGTGTATGTGTTGTGCATAGTGTATGTGTGCATGTTGCCTTTTTCTGGGAAGTTGATAGGCAGCTTCAGATGGCTGGTGAGACTTCTGAGAGCCCAGTGTTAAATGGGGCACTTCAGTTGGCATTCCCACGGGCCCTTTCCACATCTCAGCGGGGGCTGGGTCTCAGTTTCCTCAGACATCTGAGGATAGAAAGCAAACTCCATTGCAGCCTGTCTGTGTCTCTCCCCTAAACCGAGTCCTTTTGAAGTGAAGCATTCTCCACATTGAAAATGTAGGGGGTGGCATTAGTTTCCTACTTTATGGGGCCTTAGTAGACTCTGAGTCTTTCACAGTCTGAGCATTAGATCCCACGCCAGCCTTTTAATCTCCTGGGGCTTAGTTTCTCAGTCTCTGAGAGGGGAAGGTATCTGTTTATTATTCAGGTCAGTACCACACCAGGGCGAAAGAAGTCAGTACTCCCATCCACGCTCTTCACACAGAACTCAGACACGGGAGGTATAGGGTGGGACTACAGAACACATTACCTGGTCTACCTGCATCCTGAAGGGCCAGAGAGAACAGGGACACATGGGGATCAGGGGTCAGCTTCAGCATCCTCTCAAGTCTGCTTTCCATGTGCAGTCTTGATGGATGCCAAAGCCAGGTCAGGTAACAAAAAGTCCAGGTAGCATTGCCTCGTTGATCATTTCAGCCACACCCCAGTTCCATATTCTTTTCCATCCTGGCATCCAGTGATGACGTGTTACTTGGGCCTAGCAGTAGGAAGGAGGTCTCATCCTTTTTGAGCATTCTTTCCCAAGCTCCAGGGCATTCTGTGATGGGATGAGAAAGGTAGAAGGGAAGCAACTGGAAGGTGGAGGGGTAGAGCCTTCTCTGTCATCTCCCCACCCCTTTCTGGCCCCATCTGTGGGTTCCTCAAGGGTATCAAGGACCGGCCATTTGGCCCTAAAATACTGACCACCTCTCTCACCGGGAATGCCCCTGTTGGCTCTTTCAGGGGCCCACTCACTGCATGGGACACTTCCCATGACTGATATCTATACATCCTTCCCCAGTGCCCCCAGTCTACCCTACTCACAGCCTCTACCTTTCAGGTTCCATCTCTCCAGCAGGCACTAGGACAGCTCGAGCCCCAGATCCCCTGCGATACCACGTGACCCCTGGGAACCACTCATGTGAGACTTCTCTGCTGCTCTATCCTTTCCTCTGCCACCAGAGGCCACTCCAGCCAGCTCCCTGAAATTCTGGAAAGAAGGGGGAGTCTCCATGATCACAGTCCCTCACTATGCACACTGCAGGTAATACGGGCGACCATCATGCACTGTCCTTCCCCAGCCACAGGCAGAAAGAAAGCCCGTGGATTCCAAGGCTGGGGAACAGTCCTGTGGTGCGAGCAGTGCGTGGGTGCAAGCTTTCCAGAGACAGCCACCTCCCAAATTCTACCCATAGTTAGAATTCCTCTAAACTTGTCAGGGAGCACCTCTTTCTTTCCCACAGGAAGGAGGACTCTTGGAAGCCTTTCAAATGCTGTGTCCCTTGACACAGGTGGGAGGTGGCGCGTGGGACCGACAGCTGCTGTATCATCCCCACCACCTTTTAACAACATGCATGGATGCCCCGTAGATGGAGACTGCTCATGCGTTTCCCAGTCGCCCAGACCCGAATAATAACACAGAAACTATATTAATTACCATACTGTTTGGTCAATAGCTTTGGCATATTTCTAGCTAGCTCTTACAGCTTAAATTAACCCATTTCTATTATTCTGTGTATTGTCATGAGGCTGTGGCCTATTGGTAAGGTTTTGGCTGGTGGCTTTTTCCTTCAGCAGCTCCATGGTGTCTCCTCGACTCCGCCTATGCTAGCTCTATTATCTCTGTTCGGATTTCCCGCCTGGCTTTACTCTACTAAGTCACTGGCTGAAACAGCTTCTTTAACAACCAATGATAATAAAACATATTCATAGCATACAGAGGGGAATCCCACATCATCTCCCCTTTTCTGTATAAATATAAAGGAAGGTATTAACTTTAACATAGTAAAATTACATATAACAAAACAGGTATCAAGTAAGAATTACAATTACAATATTTATATCTGCTTTATCTTTTATCATAACTAAGGAAAACTATAATTATAACTATTTTTTATTAAAAATTTCCACCTCCTCCCCTAACTATCTATTTATTCTTCAACTCCACCAAATAGGATATAATACTACCTATGTTAACAGGAAGTGCATTGTAAGCAACTTCTTTTGTTGGGGGAGGGTCACAAAGGGGTTGGACATGGAAGGATTGGTAAGGGATTGTGATTGGGGTGCATATCGTGAAGCTCCCAGGGAATCAATAAAAATGTTATATGGAGGTGAAAAAATAGAAAAAAGACTCAAATAACTAAAATCATGAATGAGAGCAATCAATACTGACCTTCCAGAAGGATAAGAAGGAAGACAGTGACATGTGCCAACCAACGGGATAACTTAGAAGTGAGCACGTTCCTACTGAAGCTGACCTGAAAAAAAAAAACAGAAAGCATGGATAGATCTATAATAACAAAATAGAATTCATAATTTCAAAATGTTCTCAATACACAAAAGATGCCCACGTGCAGAGGGCTTTACTGGCGAAATTCTGCCACATATGAGATAATTAATACAAATAAATGCTTTACAAACTCCTCCAAAAACATAGAAAGGAGCTCTTATGACTCATTCTGTCAGGGCAAGGTTACCTGAAGAAAAAAAACAAATCAACAGCAAAGACATCACAACCAAAGAAAACTACAGATTACGGTACTGTGAACACAAATGGAAAAATGCTCAACAAATACGAGCAAATGTTTATTTTTGTGTGCATGGGTGTATATATATATTGTGTGTGTGTGTGTGTGTGTGTAGCAGTCAGAGGACAATCTTGGGTGTCAGTCCTTGCCTCCCCCTTGTATTGCCTGGCTGACTGGCTAGCAATCTCCCAGATTCTCCAGTCTCATTTCCCATCTTGTCGTAGGATGGCTGTGATTGAAGACACGCTTTACATGGGTTTGGGGATCTGAACTCAAGTTCCCACCCTCATGTTTTACTTCCTGGAACCTCCCCAGCCCAAACACCAGCAAACTTGATGAGCAAGTATGACACCACGATCAAGTGGAATTTAGCCCAGCAATGTCAGATTTTCTTAACATCTGAAAATCAACGGGACGCACTGTATTAAATAGAACTAAGAATGAAAGCCACCTTTGTCTCCACAGATATAGAAACTGCTTGGCAAAGACCAAAAGGGAGGCGAGGGGGCAAAAATGCTCGAGCAAGCTAATAAGACTCAAGGGACACTGTTTTACTTAGGGGTGAAGACTGTATTCCTGAAGAGATGATAAAGGTCAGTCTACACGGAGAGCCTTGAGAAGTTGCTTATAAGGGATCAAAGCCGGAGCCATGAGAACTTTGCACGGTGCTTGGATACATGAAAGCAGCACATTAGGAAGCTAATCTGCACTGAATTATCCAGCGATCAATTTGTATACGCCGATGTGACTCCAAGATACAGGGTAATGATCGCCAAGACTATCTGGATGATAAATTGCAATCTAATTTACTTCTGGGGTGGATCCAGATTTTGCAGCTGTGAATATATACAGTGTTTGAGGCTCTCTTTAAGCAAAGGAAAAACTGAAAGAGAAATCAAGAAAAAAAAATTGTGTATTTGTTTAGAATGAGAAATCAAGACATGTCCATGGCCAACTCCAGAACACTCAACACACGAAAGTGATGCGGAAGGGACACCAGGCCAGAAGGAGGCAGGGATCTAAGCCATTAGTTAGATCTGACTTTTGTCACGTGAACAAAAAGTATCTGCACATGGGACATGATATGTAGGCCTCGGAAGACCCTGAATAAGAGGGGACTTGGATTTCGGGTCTCCACAGCTTCCTGGTGACCCTGCCTGTGGTTTCAGAAGTCTTTATGTTTAGGTTTGAGAGAACCAGCTGCCAACATCTTGTCCCAACCTCACATTCAGTCACATGCTGATGGCTCCAGGCCAGCTCTACTGTGAGACTTTACACTCTAGAATAATAGCACACGCCACATAATTCTGCCCCTACCTCCTGGTTCTGGGCATACTGGACTATCCAGAGGCCAAAGTTATCAGACTTGATGTAGACCAGGAGGAGGCTCTAGGGTGTGATCTCAGCGCCTCTCAACAGGCTTTGCCCAGTCTCCCACAGTGCCCTCCACTGCATTTACCTTCTCTACCTCCCACTCACCCAAAGATGCCACAGCAGCCTGGCCAGTGAGCAACACGAGGGCATTTCAGACCAGGACAAACACCTAAAAGGGGCCCTTTCTGGGCCTGAGAGAAGCCAGGGGCCATGGTCATGGGAGAGGCAACTCTCCAAGCTACTTGTACAGCTAAACACATGGCTTCAAATTCCTCCATGCTAGTGACCTGAAGATGAAATGGTGTCCTGACCAGTCTTGCTGCCATTAGCTCACACCTGAGGTGTATATCAGTGGACATGATGGGCCTTTAGTATGGTGAGCAGGGAGATCCCAGACCTACGGCCTGTGTGTGTGTCTGAGGTATGTGGGTTTACCTCCAGTATCTCCTTTGACTGACAGCCTGGGTCAGGACCTTCCTCCGTTCTTCATTCCCTTTCCAGAGAGGGTGTACAGACTTTAGTGGGTTCTACAGCATTGGCCTTCTCTGTACAGCTTTTTTTCTGAATCTATGGACCCATTTCACAGATAGGGAAAGTAAGGCTCAGAAACCACCAGAAACATGCCTGACTTAGATGTTCAGACATTTTCATTCTTCTATGTTGTCCCTCGAATGAAAGTGGATTCTCTCTCCTGAACTTCTAGCTCTCTCACGGGGGTCCCCCAAGGAATCCACTCCAATCCTCAGAACCGTAAGAATGAACAGATAGATGGGAGAGAAGATGGCATGAAGTGTTGCAGGAACACAGCAGTGTGCCAGGGTGAAGACGATCAGGATCTAGCAAGGAGAACTCCATGGCCCCACACCTGGGCTTGCCTCTCTTTGATATGTAAGCATTGATCAGGTAGGATCCTTGCTGCCTGCCAGCAGAGCTTCCCAGGAGCTACATGAGCATCACTGAGGATAAGTATTGGACACCAACTGTGCTTTGACCCAAAAGACATAGTTTCAAATCGTGCCTCCACCATGGGGTCAAGGAGAAGGCAGCCAGCCTTCCTGAAGCTGGTCTCCTTTCCCTACAAAACGGGGCTGGTAAGAAGAGTACCCATCTAACTGATTCCTGAAGAGGATGGGGGTGGATGGGGCTGGTAAGAAGAGTACCCATCTAACTGATTCATGAAGAGGATGGGGGTGGATGGGGCTGGTGAGAAGAGTACCTATCTAACTGATTCATGAAGAGGATGGGGGTGGATGGGGCTGCTAAGAAGAGTACCTATCTAACTGATTCTTGAAGAGGATGGGGGTGGATGGGGCTGCTAAGAAGAGTACCTATCTAACTGATTCTTGAAGAGGATGGGGGTGGATGGGGCTGCTAAGAAGAGTACCTATCTAACTGATTCCTGAAGAGGATGGGGGTGGGTGTGGCTGGTAAGAAGAGTACCCATCTAGCTAATTCATGAAGAGGATAAGGGTGGAAAGCGCAAACAAGGCACTTGCTGTCTGGCACACGGAAAAACACACAGTGCTCAGGAACGAGTTTGCTAATGTTTCTCTGTACCCGATGAATGTTTACAGCCAAGTAAGTAGCAGTATTTGGCTGAAATATCCTGGCCAGGAATGAACGCCCACTCCTTTGGGTAAGGACTAGCAAGGGAAGCCTTGGGTGCAGAGCTGGAGTAGAGACCATCTTAGGTCTGCTGTGCTCACCTCAGCTGATTGTCAGAGCACAAAATTTAGAGACATAGTACCTTGGCTCTTCATCCCAGAATAACAACTTCTAAACCAGAGATCACGTAGCCCCAGTGTTTCAATTTCCCCATCTGTAAAATGGGGGTGACAATACCTATCTAATTGGAAGACAATTTGTTGGCGCACTTATTCAGTGGTTAGATGAAACAGTACCTATGAAAACCAAGTGTCACATTTCTGATGTCACATTCATTGTCAGCCACACAGTCCAGAGACTAGTGCTGGCTCTGAGACTGAGCCACACACGCCATGTGAGTTTTTGTGTAGACCATACTGCTCCAGAGGTGGGTTTCCCACAGCTGCCAAGCCTCTGTCATCTGCCTAACCGCTTCCTCCACTTACCCTGCTCAGATTTCCAATTATTTGTCCTGTTTTGAGTTCAACTGGGATATTAGCGGCAATCTGGCTTTATAAATGGCGGCATCGTTAGTGTTCCCAGCTCTCTCACTCACTCCTCGCTCCCCCTCCAACGAGCTTTGCTTCCTTTAATTAAGCCCTTTGCTAAGTACCCAGCAGGTGATGCACGTTTGAAATGGCCTTTGTTTTGGGACTGGGTGCTTTCTCGTACTGAGGACTGGAGAACCACCGCCTTTGAAGTCTGACATTCATCCTCACAATTAGGGCAGTGGGACAGGGCAGATAGCTCAGGAAAGAGGCTACCCAGCTCTGGCTCCAGCCGGCCTCTCTACCTGAAGTGGGGTGAGGTGTGAGGGCACCTCTGCCATGCCCACTCTTTCACTGTGACATCTACTGGGGACTGGAAAGTCAGCCAGAGTCGTTGACAGAGGACCCGCTTCGCAGATTCACCGATGGTGGAACAAAACCCACGAATCTTCAGAGCCATCAAGATACCAGGAAAACTGCCAAGACTTGGACATTGTTCATCCTGAGATTGAGTCCTCCAGGCCTACCTCAGCAGATCACCTTAAATGTCTCCTGTGTGAAATGAGGTAATGGTATCTGGCTCTCAGATGGTGGCTTATGGGAGTCGTCTGGAGTTCCACACCTTCCACTGCCAGAATACTTGACAAAAAGGCTCACTAGGAGAAGGTACTGACTGACAGCCTCCAACCATGCACACCTGTGAGGTCCCCTTGAGGTTCTTCTGGCCATAGAGACAGAATGGACCATACCTTTCTCTGACTGTGCTGACCCTGCCTGGATGGATGCAAGCCTAGCTCACTACACACCCCTTCACTGAAATCATGCTGGGTCTGTCTGCTCCCACCCATACCTGCTTCTTACTGTCTTCACCACACAAATGAAGGGATAGCTAGGGTCAGTAAGTAGTGGGCAGGCTGTAGTGACTGAGTTAGGCCAGCTCAGCTGATAGATTCAATAGCCAGCCACTGCCATAGCTGCTAACTCTTAACAGGAGCTTCTGCCTCACTAAGCATCATCAACAGGTAAGCCACGGCAAACACAACGAAGATGCAACTGCACAAAAGGCTGAATGTAAACCCCAGTGCAGGGCCTGCTGCATGGAAATGCCCAGAAAACGTCATGAGTTGTGGCAGGTGTCAAGAAGGCCTTGGATAATGGGCGCCATAGTGACTGTGGCTGCCTCTTGTAGAGACACATCTGTAGATGTATCTGTTTCTGTGAAGCTGGACAATTTCTGTGAAGCTCTCCACCAACCTGGAAACCCCAGCTTGCCCCCAAACACTTCCTATGAACCAGAACAACCCAGTAGAGAGGACACTGTGTATCAGGCAGGGAGAGAACCTGGAAGCCTTTACCAGGCAAACAGCAGCAAGGCTGGGGCCTCCTTTCCAGAGTAAGGGGATACCCCAGGCCTGTCCTCTGGAGGGGATCTGATGAAAAAAAAAGTGAGGGCATGGATGCTCCTAGGTATGGTCGAGAAGGTTTACTGTAGATATGAGGGAGAGGATAGCCAGAGGGATCTGGAAGGGTCCAGACTGGACTAGGCCATGAGAGGAGACCAGTAGATGGTAGTGAGAGAGGGAGCAAAGAGAACACCTGGAATCCAGAGACCAAGAGGAGAACCAAGAACCAAGAGAATATATAGCCAAAATGGCCCAGGTTACATTGGGATCAGGCTTGGGGAAGGGAAGCAGCAGCGCCCATCACCAGGGAGGGAGAGGATTAGGGTAGGAGCAGGGTAGGAAGTGTGGGAGGAGCCACAGGTACTGAGACATTTCCTGGGTTTCCTTGAAACCTAACAGAATCCATCCATCCCCTACTCAAAAACCCCTACCACCCTCCCAGGCTCTGCCCGTTACTCCCCCAGGGACTCCACGTGCCACTCAGAGACATTGATTCTCATTCCCAGCTGTGGTGAGTCCTTGTCCTCTCTCACCAGCAAGAGCAAAGTCAACTGAAACCTGGTGAGTCATCAAGTGAAAAGGTACTGACTTTGGCCCATCGCTGATTTCGAGTGCTTGATCACAGTGGGGGACTCTTTGTCCCAATTCTGAGATTTCGATTTCATTTCTAAAAGTGTTCCCACAAAGGGACCAGAAAGCCACCAGAAAACACAAGGTTTTGATAGCTCAGCTCAGCTATTCCAGTTTCAAGAAAGAGCCTCTCTGGGTAAGCATCCCTATAGGTCACATGTTGATCCTTAGACCAATCACTGGGGCCCAAGAGAGGGCTTCTGTGATTGGCCAGGTCTTTATCATGTGTCTGGGCTGGGAGGAGCTTGAGTCCAGTCTGTGAAGACAGCCCAGCCTCTTCTTAGGGTGGGCCAGTTCCAGAAGGAAGTTTACTTCCAGAACAGGAAATGGGCAAGCAGAGGGACCAGGAGTCACAAAAGTACCTCTATTTAGTAACACCAGAAAAGTACCGCATTTATACTGTAAGGCTCACCTGCCACCTCAGGGAGATGGCACAACTAAAACCAGACCTAGCCCTGGCCAAAGAGCCAGCGCCATCTCATCAAAGCCCAAGTGGATGCCTTGAACTCAAACCTGCTGGGGTTGAAGAGAGCAGTCTGGAGCAGTCGGGGACCTTCTTGGAGCAACTAGTGGGACTTATTCCACCAGGTCCCAGAGCAGTCACCAGGACCATACTGGGAGCATAAGGGGGCAGGAGGGTCTTGGTCTTCCAAAGAGCGGGAGCTCCGCCCACAGGACCCGAGCCAACAAGATCAAAATCTAATTTACTCATTAGGCGTGTTTCTTCTGTACAAATCAAATCATGAGCTATTTTTCCACATCGTAAATATTGTTTTAAACTCTTACTCGTGGGCAATTAGATTACAAGCATCGCCTGGTGAGCTATCCGCCAGCACATTTGGCGGGCCTCTGGCTGCTTTTGTGAGCAATTTCCTTTTAAAATGTTTCCCGATGATCTTCAAGGGTCTTGAAAATCTTCTCCTAGTGGTGCACGAGGTCCTTGTCTTTGGCCATTAATCTCCTGAACAGAACAAGAACGTCCCCCATCTTTTCCCAAAAGGCCCAGCCCTCCCCACATTCTCTCTGATTTTTCAGAGTTGAGTCCATGGGCTTTCCTCACTGCCTCTGTCCCCTCCGAATTAACCATCCAGGAAAGCTGAAGCCATGCCACCGCCCCATGCCCCTTCAGTCCTGTCTTCA
>LOEQ01009188.1:12838-42389 GCA_001685075.1 Bramus lutescens
TCAGGCTGAGCTCTGTTCCCGCTGCAGGCTGCTGTTCATTCGCCCTGCCTGTGCCTGGGGTTCGAGTTCCATTCTCACCTCTTCCTGACCTCTATGATCTCTACAGCTGCCTGAAGACACTTGTCCAACCGTCTCCCTGCCCCGTGCTCCCTTCCCTGTCCACTCAGCGGCTGCCTCAATTGCCCGGATTTACCCAGGGTAGTTGGCTCAGAGCTGTAGAGTCATAGCTCACTCTCGCGGTATCCCCAAAGCTCAGCTTTGTGTAGCCAGTCACCAGGACTACCACATCCCCAAGGAGCTTCCTCAGCCACCTCTCTGAGCTGGACTCATCCACAGGTCACTTTTTCTCCTTGTATTTAAGAAAATATAAATGATTTTTAATTTATTCTTCGATAATTTCATATGTATGTATTTTGATTGCCTTTATCACCCCCAGTTCCCAACCAGAATCCCCCAAAAAACATCTCTCTCTCTCTCAACTTCACATAAATAAATAAATAAATAAATAAATAAAACCAACTTTGTGTGTGTGTGTGTATTCCATTGAGTTCAACTGTGCTTCCCACATGGTCACAGGTGTGAGGCCATCCACCTGAGTATGGGCAACCTCCCAGTGGCCACAACCCTAAAGAAAAATGACTCCCCCCCCTCTCAGCGGCCATCGCCTCTGAATAGCTCCTAGGCTAAGTACTTGGACCTCATCCACATCCTGGAATTTTGACCAGCCTGACCTCCCAAAGGTTTTGTGTAACCATAACTACTGAGAGTCCATGGTCCTCTGGCAGTGTCATGCCCAGGAGGCAGCATTTCACAGCTCTCCTCCTCATCTTCTGGTTCTTCCACTATTTCTGCCCCTCTCTATGTTTTTCTTCAGGGCTGCCTCCTCTGGTGACCACCCAGACCTTCTAGACTTAGAAGCTGAATAAGGCTGGAGGACTTGTCTATTTGGGGCTGGGTCCCCAGCCTGGAACTATATAAATCTGTGTCGGCTGAATGTGAGACACTGGAGCTGCTTCCAGCATCTCTAGGAAGTGCGTAATTCAGGAAAGAGGAGTATTGACCCTACAGCCGGGCTGGGACCTTGAGGCTTCCCGACCTCAGCTTCATTGCCGCCTGGGAGCTGTTCTATTTCCTTAAGAGTTTGGCCTCTGGAAGGGCAAGGAGTTCATGAGAAAGGACTCAGGGAAACCAGGAAGTATCCCCCTCTTGCCACCAACTAATCCCTAACCAAACAAGGGAGCTGATGGGGTGTACCTAGTAGTCCAAGTTTGGGGACAACAAGGCAGCTCCAAGCACTTACTCAGTGCTACTTGTACCCAACTCCTTGTGGTCACAGTACCAGTGACAGCATCATTCTGCTTCCAGGAAGTATAGAGCAAACACATACACATGCACCCACACATGTGCGTGCACACACGCACATGCATACACGAACACACATACACACACACGCACAAATATGTGACAGCTGTGCTCTATTGTATGGAGTGGGTACACAGACCATTGAGCCCCTTCAATTTTTCAAGGGCTTTTACCCATCTCTCAGCATCCAAAGCCCCCCTGCTCCTAACCCTGACTCATCTGTCCACACCTATGCTCAGTAAGGGTTCTTTGTTGGTCATTTACACTTTGGTGTGAAACTAACTCCTGTTCTTTCTCTTTAAGGATCCAACATAGAATATTCACGTCTAACTTTATAGTGAGATTTTGATGGGGAAGCTCAGCCAATCACATTTGGCTAGATTTCTTGTGCCTTTGGGAATGAATTAGAGACTCTGGGTGTGGCTGAGGAAGGGCTAGGTAGAAAGCAGCCCTACAGCTCTGAAATGGGACATGAGGGTCCAGGTTCTTAACTCCCTCTGCATGCCGATGTGGTTTTGAAGGTGATCTCTGTGGGATGGAGGAGATGCCACTGAAGCCGTTCTGTCCCAGAAGTTACTGGGCAAGCCAGGGAAGCTGAGGGAGCATGAGCCTACACCAAAGATTTAAGGGAAGGAGGCCAGGCCTTCAGTTGGAGCCCCAGAACTTTGGTGTCATTGTGACCACCGAGGGTCCCTCAGCATCTATACTGTTAAGTGATGTGGTGAAGGATCTGGACAGAGGCCCCGATGATTCCTCTCATGCTTTGTTGAGAGTGGGTGGAGCAGAGTTGAGGAAGGAGCAGTGACTGATGGGACCTGCAAGGAAGTCGCTGAGTATCTAGAGCGCAAACCACATTCCTGAAGATGGCATGACTAGGCCAGCTGCTGGTTAACTACAGGAAAAGAAAGGAGGGAAGCAATGATGGGGTGGGTAAGGGTTAACCTGAGAGTTTCAGGCTTGGGCTGCTGAGCTGCTGACTTCGCAGTGCCTGTGTCCAAGTGTGAATAAAGGATGCAGGTGTGTTAAGAACCTTTGGCGTGAGATATCTGTATGACATCCAGGTGGGGACCGAGGAAGGCCAAGGCAGCAACCCCAGCATACTGAGGGCTTCATATACACCAGACATTTTTTGAACGAACATTCCCTGAGTGTCTTCTACAGCTCTGGACATGGGACCAGGCCTGGGTTCCTGCTTCAAGAGATTCGCTGTGGAGTGGAGACTGACCAACAGACCTGGCAGCACCCCAGAGCTGGAGTGGGAGTGTTTGGGGATCCGGCTCTTCCTGGGCTCTGCTCCTACCTGTGGTGTAGCTGTGAAGATCGGCTTATTCCCTTTGAACTCCAGGTTTATCTGTAAAGTCCAGACAGTGGCATCTGCCCTGGTTTGCCCTGGTCATAGGAGGGGGCGGTAACTGATGTGTCCAAATCCAAAGCATTAATGTAAGTGCTTCCTGGGAACTCGGATATGCAGGCCAGAGGTAACAGAAACACTGGAGTTCTAGAAAGGGAGCCAGCCAGCAAGAGGACAAGTCAGGACGCTGCCCTCTGGCTCCCACGGCCTCTAACTCCCTATCGCCGTGAAGGGGAGCTGCTTAGGGCTTCCCAACCCAAAAGGGAAAACAAGCACATTCTTGAGATTAGCAGAGGCAAACACAGCCAGAGCCTTGAGTTCCCATGCATTGGCCAGGCTGTCCCCAGGAGAGAGGCTGGGTAGCGTAGGTTGAATGAGGCCAGGGCTCTGTAAAGACCACCTGCTAGAGGTCCCCATCCTGGCTCAGGGACCACACTTTGGGCTTTTGTGATATTTCCCACGGCCCAGGGTTCATCTCACAGCTAGGCTCAGAAAGCATGCTGAAAGCTGGAAGCCCTACCCCCACCCCAACTACCCTCAGCTACCAATACCTGCCAAACCCTGTGCCAGGCCTGGGGACAAAGAAATAGTGAACATGCTTTGGAAAGTATCCCCTGGGAAGTCCCTATGTCCCATGGGGACAAGGTGGCAGGACCAACTGCATGAGATATCAGGCCCCTGGTCAGGAGTCTGAGGCAGGCTTCCCACTGGTTGCAGCCACAGGACAAGATCCTGAGCCCAGGTAACCAGATAACTATTCACAAAAGTGGACAGTTGAGAGTCACAGCTGACCCAGAGGTCCAGCTACCAGTGATTTCCAAAGATTCAGCCTGAAGCACAGAGCTTACCCTGGGTTCCTGTCACCTCTGCTGACCCCAGCAATGCCTTGGTCACTAGGCATCTCAGAATTATCAAACATAATTTACCCACAGGAGGTTAATGGCTTCCCTTAACCCACTTAGGGTGGTGGCCTGTGGGAGGAGGGCAGGTCCTGATCCGAAGGACGACTTCCTTGATTTAGACTTCAGGGTTGGCTGGCTCTAGAGTTTCATTAACAAAAGTCTGCCTCTTCTGCCACATAAGATCTTCATCATGTGTCTCTAGTGCTGGCAGGGACATCTGTCTGTACTGAAAGGAAAGGCCTGGTAGCCCCAAGGTTCAGGAAGGTGCTGAAGCTGGTCTCTTTTCTCTTTTTCTAGCCCTACCCTCAATGCCCACAACCACTAGCATTTCCACTTATTCGCAAGATCCAAGATGGACCCCACAGAGCCCCCAGGAAGAGAAAGGCCAACTCTGTTAGTCATTAGACAGGTACAAATGTTATCTTGGGCTGCTATACAACGAAAGATGGCAACAGACCAAGGGGCAGGCCTTGGCTCTTCTGGGAACGACCTGGGCCGCCACAGGCAGAGTGGGCTAGGAAGAGGAAGGACAGCTACTAGGAAAACATCCTGATGGGGAACTATGGAGGAGTGAGACCTGTCCACACACATGGCTGCAGGGGATTGACCCTACCTTTGCTGCACTAGGAGCTTCAGAAAAGGAGCTGAGGGGTTCTGTTTCTGCCTCTCCTGGGCAGGGGACCAAGCCTAAGGCTTTTAAAGTTCTGGCCTTCCTTTTCCTGGGGTCTTCAGAGAAGAAGAGAAAAATAGAGAGGGAGAAGGAGAGAGGGAGGGAGGAAGAGAGGTCGGGAGAGAGAGAGATAGATTACCTGAAATCCACTGGAGTTGTGGTTCATTGTTGAAGGTCTGTGTCTGAGGAAAGGAATGAGGAGAGAGTAGAGTAGGACCAGAGGAGGAGGAACAGAGCGGGAGAGGAAGATGAGGATGAGAAGAGGGAGAGGAGAAAGGAAGAGGAGGAAGGGGGAGGGGAGAGGTAACTGAGAGGGCAGAGATCTAGGGATGGAGGAAGACCCAAGCCCATAGCTGCACAAGCCTGCCAGTGACAGACTGAAGAGAGGAGTACCCACCACGTTGTAAGGCTGTGAGCCCTGAGCCCTGTGTCTTTTTCATTCGTAGATGAGGTCCCTGATGCACACGGACAGGACAGGGTTGACAGAGGGGTCAAAGCTACTGCCGTGTGAGTTCTGGGGTATCTGGAGACAAAGGCCCCACCTCTTGTACTCCAAGGCTGGGGTTCCCGCTCCTATTTCTCTCACAGGAGGGACGGGCAACCTCCAGCCACAGCCTTCAGATTTTCTCCACTATTCATTGCCATCCAGTAGTTATCAGTATGGCTTGCTCTTCTGTGAGAGTTTTTGCAGCTTAATATTTAACAAAAGAATAATTTCAAAATAACACATTAGCTTTAGAAATTATAAGTTATTTCTAGAACTGGGCAGGCTCAGACAGGAGGACCGCAAGTTTGAGGACAGGCTGGGCTATTAATTACATAGTGAGAGCCATATCAACTAAATGAATATAAAAATGTATTAGTTATATGACACAGTGGGCATGTCTGCCTGACCTTCCACAAATGACCTCATCAAAGCAAAAAGCATAAAGGCATGAATGTAGACAGAATGAAGTGGCTACAGAAGTGGCTGTCTCTAAAAGACAACCCATAACCATGCTGTGGGCCATAACACCCATAGAGACCCTCAGCTGACTCCAAGGGGAGATGTGGTACAACCCAAGGCTAAGAGGTGGCTGGAACGGGGTATGGAAAGAAGCCAGCATCAGGACATGCTGGCATTCAGCTAGGCCCGTGGGTCCCTCCCCTCATCTCTGTACCTAGGCACCAGGCAGCAGAGGCCATGGCCTCAATGATGAAGCTAGAAGTTTAGACTAGAAAAGTCTACAATAGGACCTGTAGCCCTGAATGTGGTGTGTAGGTGTGCACCACTGCATACACTTCTGCTCCCTCAGACACGTACCAATTCCTCTCTCTATAGATATTACTAGAAGCAGGCTGATAGAAGTGGTAAGTGGCATTTCCAGATTAGTGCACAGGGCCTACCCAAAACAAATGAACACACACACGCGCACACACACACACACACACACACACACACACTATATGATTGAAGGCCACCAAACAGCAAATAATCACAATTCCAAGGCAAGAATGGGGAGAGGAGCTGAAAGCAACTCTAAAGATCCAGGAATGTTCTCAGGGAACTAATGGAGTATATCATACCTATGCACCAGGAAAAAAAGAAACGACAATCAAAGATCTTTTCAATGAATTCTATGGGCTAAAAATCTTTTTTAAAAACCATACAAAGTGCTGAATTCCAGGAAGGAGGCACCTGACAGGTAAGTGGGGGTTCTGAATGTTTACATTAATTTCTCCAGCCTTCAGGGCAAAAGAATGATGACAAGATCTTAAGAACAAGTGCTTGAATGGAGGACCCGAGTTTGATTCCTAGAAACCCCATCAGGTGGCTCACTGGCACCTGCAACTCCAGTTTTGTGGAATCCAGTGCCTTCTTCTGGCCTCCATAGGAACTGCAAGCTCTTCTAAGGCGTGTAGAAGAAGAGGAAAATTAAAGAGAGCAGCCTAAGGTTATGTGAGGAAGAAGACATCGGCAACTTTCTAAGAAGGCGTGTCCATGCAAATGCAGGTCCATTCTCTGAAACCCAGACCTGGAGCTGCCCCAGAGTCCAAGGGAGGCTAGTAAGCCTTCAAGCCAATGTACAAACCGAGACATCTCCATCATGCCAAGGGCGCAAAAGATCCTTCCACAGCACTGTATGTTGAGAGGAGGAAAGAGACTGCTGCCCCATTCTCTCTCCTGGATTGTTCTGAAAACAGCATGGCTTTCCCTTGACTTGTATGAGGCAAAAAGACAGCAGCTGGAGACTGTCATGACAGCTCTCGAGTCCCACAGGGATGTGGAACAGTCAATAGGAAGTTAGGAAACATTTGCCACATCCTGTGTTCTCTACTCCCACTAGCCTGCTGCCTGCTGCCTGCTGCCTGCTGCCTGACCGAGAACAAGGTCGGGCAGGAGAAACGTCAAGGCCAGTGTGGAGATTAAGGCTGGAAGCCCCTCCACCTGAGGCATGTCCAGGCCATCTCCTCTTCTAAACACACGGAGACAGAGAGGCAGGAGGTGGAGAGACAGCTCAGTGGTTGAGAGCACTTGTTGCTCATACACAGGACCTGAGTTTGGTTCCTAGCACCCACATCAGGTGCCTCACCACCATCTGTACCACCACCTTTGTGGCATCCTATGCCTTCTTCTGACTCCCATAGGAACTGGGATCTCATGAACATGCTTACACAATGCCCCGCCTAATGTAAAGAAAAAATGAAAACATAAAACATACAACATTGTAAATGAATAAATCAATAAAACACCTCAGTAACTTTTAAAGAGACTATTAAATTGGTTACTTAGAAACACTGACAAAATTTTGACAAATAAATAAAAGTGACAAATCTTCAAGTCCAATAAGGGTAAAAGGAGAAAAAAATTCAAGCAAAATACAGGAGGAAAAAGAAAACATCCTTAGAGCTACAACAGAGAAGTTTTTAAATTATGAAGATCTACATGAGCATGATGAAGGATTTAGGAGGAGTACACAGTATCAAATGTGATTGAATGATGTGCTAGAAATAAAATGCCTACCAAAGAAATGTAAGTTCCATTATTAAAGACTCATTCCCCACCCCTTGCTTTACCTCAGTCTTTGGCAGCTTTAGGGAGGGACCAACAGGACCAGAACCGTGAGACTCTGTATTATATATGACATCCTACAAGCAGCTGGTCTGCCCAAAGCTTGCAATGAGGCTCATGTCTCTCTGATTCCAAGACCAAATAAGGACTTTCTTAAAAAAACAAAGTCCTTTGAAAACTGTTGAATCTGAACATGTATTTTAGAAGCATTTAAAAGAACACATCATCTCAAAAGGAAAATTTTAAAGTTCATGTATCCCACATATTAATGGCCTCTGGAAAAAATATGCAAAAAAAACAGAATCCAATTACTTAGACAAAATATAACTTTGATAAAAGTTTTCAGAAAACTATGAAGTGATATGCCTTCTTCATCTTGATATTGCTGTAGATTAAAACATGAAGCAAGCATCCTGCTCCATGGGAAATCATTAGACATTTTCTCTTTAACTCCAGAGCCAATCAGCGTGTCCATCATCCCTGCTTTGACTAAGACTGACTAAACAATAGCAACATCAGACTAATGAACACAATAAGAATGAACTAGGATATAAAAGGAGAAAGAGACTAATTGGTATTATCATCTGTGTATAATTTTATTATCTGTACAGAAAATACAACTAAATTGGATTTTAAAATAGAAACAGTAAGAGGATTTAGAAAGGTTAGTGAAAGATCAATTTCCAAATATCAATATTCTCTATAGTAGCCATAACCTCTGAGTATATAATAAACAAGACACCATTCAAAGTAACAGCAAATACAAAACAAACAAAAAACCTCACAGCAGGAGTGACTAGGGCTGGAAGAGGCTCAGAGAGTAAAGTGTCTGCTGCACAAGCATCAAGGCGGGTGTTGGATCCCTGGAACCCACATACAGTCAGGTACAGGCATGTGCAATTATCATCTCAGGGAAGCTGTGGAGGAGTGAGAAGCAGAGACGGGGGCATCCCTGGAAGCTTGTACACCAGTTAGCAAGGCATCTGTGGAAAAGAGCAACAAGAGACCTGTCTAAAACAGGGTATTAGGTAAGGACTGACACCCAAGGTTGTCATGCTTGAGCCTGAACTCACATGGTGTGCATGTGTGTGCACGCGCGCGCACACACACGGAAAGAGAGAGAGACAGAGAGATAGAGGAGACAGAGACATGGAGAGAGATACACAGTGAGCAAGAATGGGAGGGAGAGAGAGAGAGAAGGAGAGGAAGAGTGAGACTCCTGGGAATTGTTTCCACAAAATATCAAGAAGTACCCAGGACAAAAAAGATAATAGGGATAGACTGGGCTAAGGTATTTGCAATAATTAATATAATTTTAAAGGGACTCTTGCAGATCGAAGGAGTCAAATCAAAAAGGAGAAACCCAGATGACTAACAGTTTTATGAAGAAATACTCTACCCCACTGTAATTAGGGGAAAATCAGTCTAACAAGATACAACTTTGCAGCCATTAAAGTATACAATTATAAAACTGAATAACAAATGGTGATAGCGTACACATGAGGAGAAACATTTCAACATTCAGTGGTTTTGTGGACTGGTACAGTAATTCTGGAGAACAATCTGGAAGGAATTAGTGGAATTCAGGATGCACATATCCTATGACCAATCGTCTCTTTCCTGACGCTGCTTTGGAGAAACCGATGCACACAACTCCAAGAAAGAACATATACACAACACCCATCACCATGCTACAGTGGGGATGGGAGGCAACCTGGGAGTTAATCACTAAGGAAGTGGATAAACAAAGCTTATAGTGTACTTTGCAGATAGCAAAAGGAATCATCTGTTGAGACAGAAAACATGGAGAGTGTTTAGAAACATTGTGTTGAGTGACAAAAACGACAGAAACAGAATGAGTCTACACCATATCATTTACGCAAATCTAAAACACACATACAAACACATGATGTCTAAATATTTCAAAGATCTAGTTTTCCAAAAGCCCCAGGCAAAAAAAGCCAATGGGCCAATAAACAAATACTAAACCCAAAGAAGATTTAGCAAATTGTCATATATAATGCTATGGGCTGAATGTGCTCCCTAAATCCATATATGCTGTTCCTAAGAGCCAAAGTGAGAGTATTTGAAGGTGAGATGTAGGTGAATAGATCTTGAAAGTGGGGACTTTGTGAGTGGGATTATTGGCCTGACACACCCCTCCTATCTTCTACTGTGTGAGACATGGCAAGAAAGTATCACACATAAACCAGGAAGCTGTCTTCCACCAGACCCAGGTCTGCTGCCACTGCCACCTGTATCATCAGCCTCCCAAACTGTAGAAATGAAGGCGTTCGTGAGCCACTCAGCCTACGGCACTTTATACCAGCAGCCTGAACTAAGATGTAATATTAAACTACACAGATCCACACCATTCTCTAAAACCATAAAGACTAAGAAAACACAACAAAGCAACAAATCCTTCAGGATGATAATAAAAGCTTTATTCAAGAATTATCTTAACAAAGAATATCTGATAACTCTACCCCAGCAAAGGGAGCAAACAATGATTTTCATGTGTGGATATCCCTTACCCTTAGACAGGAGTGTGCAAAATGCCCTGCAATCATAATTAAAAGTCTAAATGAGAGCTGTAAAGACTAATAAACACATGTGGAAGTGTCTAGAAAAAAATGAGAGATCATAGTAAGCTTCATTCGAAGTTTCCCAACTAGCTAAGACTTATCGCTAAGTGATAATGATAGTTGATTGCTGGTATAAGGACAGAAAAATGGAGATTATAACTGAAGATGGAGCTCAGAGACCTACTTTGTACAGAAGAGGATTTGATACAGATAGAAAATATCACATGGATGCAGATAAGACTTTATTTTAAGTGGATTCTTAGGCGATGGTTTACCTCAGAGAAAAAAATTTAACCAAGATCCTTACCTAGTAAAATGCATAGTGATGAGATCTAAGTGGATCAAAGCCTCACTAGTGAAGGCAAATCTATAAAGTTAATAAAAGGCAATACATCTTTGCATCTCAGAGAGGCAAACATTTTAAAAAATGGAATGCCAAAATTGTACATCTTCAGCAACAAATAAATCATAAACAAATAAAAGATGGATCTAATTAAATAAAAGTTGAGAATATTTTTTTCATCACTAATGAACACCATAGACCGATTTAAAGGTAAAAAAATTGAAAAAATGATTCAATACATTAACCTGAAAAGAATATAATTTTTGTAAGTATCCTTAAAAAGTCAACAATAACCACAAAAAGTCCTGGAAACCCAACCCAGAAAATTGAGAGGAAATGATAGGAACAGGCAATCATGACAGGAAAGCTGATGCAGCTCTGATATCTACTGATTACAGAACTATAAATAAATAAAACAAGAGAGATCCCTACATTCTTTCTAGATTAGAAAAGAATAAGAAACCAAACAATGGCAACATTGACAGAATATTAGAATATAAGACTTCCACGCACTGTGAAAGGAGTGTTCTGCAGTCCACAGCTTGCCTGATTAATCTCCCAGGAGATAACTAAGACACTGTAAACCCAGCGATGCAGACATTTCCACTCCTGGGCATCCATTTCAAAGAAAATCTCTCATAGGCCCACAAGGGGACATGTGTGAGGATGCTCATCATCCTGCTGCTTGATGCAGACATGGAAGCAAGCTAGGCATGCTTTCTGGGGAAGGAACTTCATAAGCAGTGGGCTGTTGTCTCTTGGTTAACTACTGCATGCTCACAGAGCAGTAAGGACGGGCCTTCAAGAACCAGGGCATGACGAGAAGCATACGAAACAAATCAGTAACAAAATGCCATGTGTACAAATTGAAGACAGCTTCACAGATGGGCAGCTCTGCACAGCTATAAGAGCATACAGGAAGGTCCAAGGACGGGCAGGGAAATAAAAGTTGAAGAGGACACAAAACAGAATAAATAAGACAAGAAATGATTCCTGGAAAGACAAAAAACGGCAATATTCATGAATTAAGAGATTTGACAAATAACCCTGTGCACCCAAAGCCTAGCAAAAAAAAAAAGGGGGGGGGAAATACGCTGGGAAAAAACCACTACAGGCAGCAAGGATAAATGCGAGAAATCGTGAGAAAGGGTTGCCCTTGAGGAGAGGGGGATGCAAGCAGAAATTAGTGATGTGAAAGAAAAGGTGAGAATTAAAAGAAAGAAGTTATGCACAGATCAATGGCAAGAAGGGTTTGAATCTAGGAGAGTGATGAACTCAATTCTATACCAGAGAAGTTCAAGAAAAAAACAAAAAAAAAACAAAACAAAAACCCAAAAGATGAAAAGAACAGAAAATCCCTAAGTAGAAGAGTCTGGGTCTTCCAAGCCAAATTCAAAGTAGATTGGAAATGAGCATCAGCGATTGAGACAGTAAGTAATGAAGAAGACCTAATGGTCTAGATCTCAGCTAGAAGAATTCTTTCTTATTCTAGAGCTCTCAAATGGAAAAAATGAGATAATATAGAGAAATATAAATTATATTAATGTGGTATTTCTTAGGGACACTATTAAATGCAATAAAGCAATTGAGAAATAGTACTTATCAAAGGTTATCTATTAAGGCTAAAAATATATCGAGGGTAAAGATATAGCTTCATCTTAGAACACTTGCCTAGCATGCACAAGACCTTTGTTTCATCCTCAGCACCACAAATAAAAAGGAAGAAGAGAAAAGGAGGGAGAGGAAGAAGAAGAATTCAGAGATCACTCCAGAATTAATAATCACCTAAAGATGGACACTTATCAAAGGGAATATTAATCTAGAAATATGTTGCTAATTTTACAAGTGAATAAGATAATGCCTGTCTTAGGGTTTCTATTGTTGTGAAGAGACACCATGACCACAGCAACTTTTATTAAGGAAAACATTTAATTGGGTGGCTCACATACAGTTCAGAGGTTCAGTCCATTATCATCATGCATGCAAGGATGGTGGCCTGCAGGCAGACATGTGCTGGAGAGGTCTCTGAGAGTTCTACGTCTTGTACAGGCAACAGGAATTGGACTGAAGCACTGAGCATATCTTGAGCATAAGAGACCTCAAAACTTTCCCCCACAGTGACACACTTCCTCCAACAAAGCCACACTGCCTAATAGTGCCATTTCCTATGCCCTTATGGGAGTCAATTTACATTCAAACTACCATAATGTCCTTAAATATTGACAATAACATTTATAAACAACCCAGAGGACATGAAAGTCTCAGTGCCAAGTATTAGATACCTTTCTCTGAGTCAGAAGGCTCCAAAGGCCCCCAAACACAGACTATTGCCATTGCTTTTTGTTGCCTGCCAGGGACAGATGGTAAAATCTTATTGCTAAAGACCCAATATAATTTAGTTTAAGGACAGAGAGAAATCAAACAGGAACTTATCCGAAAACGTCATTCCTGTTTGCTAGCTTTCACAGTGCTGGAAGGAGCTACATAGGTCACTGGGGGAGAAAAGTCTTCTGGGGTTATATCCAGGGCCAGAGTCTGCATGCTACAATACTGATTTGCCAGGTAAGATGTGTCCTCTGTTGCAATAGTGCTATGTAGATTATGAGTGGCACCCACCACTTATGGTGGATTTGAGGCCTGCTTCATAGGGGTGTATTCATTGTATTCCTATAGACCTGGTCCAATAACCTTGACTCATTAGGTTCCTAGGCCATGAGCCCTAGGAAGAACGTTATTATTGTTATTTTTGTTAAATGGACATGTTGTCAAACTACCTTCTAAATATTTGTGTTTACACCCACAGATTGGTGCTGCTCTTAGCCTTAGCTAGGAGAATTTCTTTCTGCAGTGGGTAACAGTCAATGCAGCTGGTCGCAGCTGGTCACAGTGACGAGTGCGCAGCTGCAAATGGGACATGCACCAGCATCACACAAGGCTAAGGGAACATCCCAGAAGAGAGAGACGAAAGAATGTCAGAGCTAGAGGATGGTGAGGAGCGCCATTCTAGACACGACTGGCCATTGTTCTCATGGACTCACTGCAACCAGATCAAGCCAACAAAATGAGCCAGTATTGCACCAGAAGGCATGAATAGACTCAGTGGAGGGGTATGAGGTGGGAGAGAGGTGTATGGATGCATTGTATATATGTATGACATTGCATATATGTATGACATTGTATGTATGTATGACATTGTATATACGTATGACATTGTATATACGTATGACATTGTATATGTGTATGACATTGTATATATGCATAACATTGTATATATATGCATGACATTGCATATATGTATGACATTGTATGTATGTATGATATTGTATATATCTATGACATTGTATATACACATGACATTGTCAAAGAATAAAGAAAATATATTCTAAACAATTAAATACAACAAAAGTAAAAACGGAACCAGGTAAACCGTCACACATCAAAAAGTAGGGGAAAGAGTCATTGGGATAGCCATGGGGAAACATCATGGATGAGAACTGAAAATGAAGTCCCCCTGGTACCCTTCGGTATTCTGCACTTTGCCCAGCCCTCCCTAGATTCTTTTCTCTGCTCAAATCTTCCTCCCCAAGCACAGTACATTGCACAAGAAATAATGACAAGAATAAAGTTTATACCTGCAGAATACAGGACATTTTTCTGGATATTTTGATCTGTGCTTGGTTACTTCCTTAGGTGCACATATGTATTTTTTATGGAAAATATTTGTTTTCATGCAATATATTCTAATCAAGCTTTTCCTCTCTTTAAACTCCTACCAGATCCTCCTCACTTTCCTACCCTCCCAACTTCATGCCTTTTTTCTCTCTTTAAAAAAACAAATAAAATAGAAACAGAAAAAAAAACAAGAAACACACACACATACAAAAAACCCTTAAAATTGGAAACCATTCTATATAAGGGAAAAAATGGCAGGAACAAAAACAACAACAAAAGCCATAAGAGGCAAAACGTTTACAAAAACATCACTAGGGTCGTTTTGTGTTGGCCATCTGCTCCAGCCATGGGGCATACCCTGAAGTGTGTTTAATATGCCTAGTGAGACTCCACTGGCAAAGACAATTTTCCTTTTTCAAGTAGGTACCAATTCCAGATAGCTTCTTGATTAGGGGTGGGGACCTGTGTCCATCTCCCCTCTCGGCACTGGGATCCATGTGACTTACACCTGTGTATGCTCTGTGTGTGCTGCTACAGTCTCTGTGAGTTCGCACGTGTCCCAGTCCTGTTGTGTCTGGAGGACACAGCTTCCTCAGAGTTGTCCATTGCCTTTGACTCCTACAGCCTTTCTGCCTCCTCTTCTCCATGGCTCCATGAGCCCTGAGGGAAGGGGTTTGATGAGGACATCCCATTCAGGATGGAGTGCTTCAGTATCTCTCAGTTTCTGCATACTGTCCAGTTTTGGGTCTCTGTGTTAGTTCCCACCAACTGCAAAAAGAAGTGTCCTGACCGAGCAAGGTACTGACTGTGTCACTGGGTGTGGCCATTGGTGGTACCCAGTAGAAGGTGCTTCTGGGCACTGGCAACTGACAGAAAGGAATGAAGAAGGGCTAGAAGGGAGGGCTGAGAAGGTGGAGTGGGGGCGGTGAAGTGAGGTTCGCATTAAGAGGCTGAGTTCCTAGGGACCTGCTATGTATTTATTTGATAGTCATTTATCTAGTCTACAATTTCATCCTTTTATATGCCTAAGAGATATCAGATGTCTCATTTGACTGGATGTACCATCTTCTGATGATACCCAGGAGAGTCTATACTAGAAAATGGAAACTCTTAACTGCCAACCACGGTGGCTGTCTGATGTAGATGTCTACATACCTCTTCCAGCACCACACACATGGACCCCCTCTCTCCTTGTCCTTGTCCTCACTGCCACTTGACATTATCAACACTCTAAAGTATTTGTTCATCTGACAGGTAAAAATGAAATATCATCTGTAGTTTGATTTGTGCAAACCTTAGCATGCTTATTGACTGAGCCTTTTGTCCTGTTGGGCAGGCTATGGAAAGAGGTAAGGTTTTCTCGTTCCTTGGATAGCTTGCTGCCTTTTTGAGCCTAATCTGAGATGCCTTGACTATAATAAGGACATTTTGATTTTTTAAATTAATCTCTGAAACATTTAAGTTGATTCCTCCCATCATGTTTTAAGGGGTAAAGGAGCGAGGGAGAGAAAGAGAGACAATAGGCAGAAGGGAAGAGAAAAGGAGGGGAGGCGCAAGAGGAGAATAGGGGAAGGAGGAGGGGTGAGGAGGAACAGATTTACCTTGACAGGAAGATACCTATGGGATGGATTGAACCACATCCACACCCCACCTCTCTGCTGCATCTCCTTGATCCGGAGAAACATTCGATTTTTTTTTTAAAGAACCAGTCATTAGACAACAATTTTGGTTCAGTCCTGAATATTCTCAGTATTTGAAATATCCTATTGCGTTCACGCAGCATTGAGTCCCAAACCACATGCCGCATTGTATGACTGAGGCAGATATGACAGCAAGAACAGGACTCTGTTACTCCAGAAAGGTCCTGATCCATTTCTGAGAATCCCTGCTCAGTGTTTGTGTTTGTTGACAAATCAGGAGAGCCCGTGCCTGGGACCACTAAGGGCCTGGAGCTGAGAAAGTGGTCACCGTTTGCGGGGAGGAAGGAACAAAGGACATGGCGGAGGGCTGAAGACATGGCTGCAGCCTAGACTGCCTTGGTTCCCAGGAAGCCTGCAGCAAGGAGGCTTCACGCTCAAGTTAGTGTTGGATGATATAGTTGGCAGTAGGCTCCCAGGAAAAACCGCACAGGGATGACTTTCTACTGGACACACTCTGGCTCTTCCCTGTGAAGAATCTCAGAAGCAAGGAGGAACAGAGGAAAGTGGACAAAGGCGCGGGTCTTTAAGTGGTTCTCCATGGTCACGTGCTTTTTATAAGGAATCCCACGCTTTGATAAGGAACAGCCCCTGGAGGCATGGGGCAGCAAGCGAACTCACCTTGCTCTCCCGTTGCCTTTAGAGTTTAGAGATCCATTGTTTTCTGCGAGTAAAACGACGTCCCAAACGTTTGGCTCCGATATTTGTCTTCCCATGGAATGGTCTGCTTTATCACAGACATGACCCTAATTTAAGAGATGGTCAGTAAGTCGAGAAGATTTTAAATGGCAATAAAGTTACAGGAGAAAACCATTAAAGTCATACATGTGCAATTACAGACTGAGGTTCAAAAGCAATCTCTCCTTGGAAAGAAACCAAATGATTGCTGGATCCTAAGTGGAGCGATACTGTTCCAATTTTTTCCTTTATCGGACAAAAGGAAAGGTCTGTGCATGCAGCCTTTAACACGGAGTTAATTTAAAGAAGATTTGGGACCATGGTAGGGGGCAGGCTCCTTCACACATCCCTCACTGTTTTCATTTGAAATCTTTCATTTCTGCTCAGATTGCCGATGGGAACTCCAATGGCTTTTTCCTTTCTTCCTTCCTTTTTTCTTTCTTTCTTTCTTTCTTTCTTGCTTTCTTTCTTTCTTTCTTTCTTTCTTTCTTTTTTCTTTAAGTTAAGTTGGCAAGCTGAGTTGGTTTAACTACAAATCGCCCCAAGGTAAAAGATCAGACATCATTACAAAAATAGAAATTATCCCCATTGTCCTCTGGAGCTGTTACTCCTAGGAGACACAGGGTGTCTCTGAACTGCAGATGGGTTTGGGTAAAAACAAAGTTGAAAATATGTGAAACTCAAAGTCGGAACTGCTTCCTGAGCCCTGTCAAATTCTGTGGCTGCCCGGAGTAACTGAGACCTGCTCTATTTATGGTAGTAAACTCCTTGGAAAATGCCACTAACAATACAGCTCTCTTGCCGCCTGGCGACTCCAAATCCATCTGAGGGCAAGCCTCTTATTTTGGGATCTTTGTCCACCAAATGCAGAGACTGGCCTCCAAGACCTGTTATGGGCTCCCCAAGCACGAGTCTTCTCTGAAATTCTGGTTCCTAGCATATAAAATACATTTTATATTCAGTTGTTAAACCATATTTTTTTTCTAACTAGCAGAATAGTGGGCTAATTCCTCAAATCACACATGGTTCACTCAGTACAATCAAGCAACGATCCAATTTCCATGAGCAGACCAAAGGGATTAGACGAGGTCTGTGCCTTACTCTGTCCTTTGCAGCCTGAACTTGGTTCAAAGAGCCTGTTATGTAAGAAAATAAAGAGCATCCTGCCTCCCACGAAACAAGCTAAGAACTCTCTCCTCACAGCTCTGTGCAGCACTGTGACTCCTCTTCCAACTGAAGGACAGGACTGAGTGAGGGACCTCCCTTGGAAGCCTCCAGAACTGGGGACCCTGTGTGGTCACTCCGTACCCAGTTCCTACACCCGGGCCTGTTAAAATGCACAGTGACCGTGCTGAATGAATGAGACGGTTGAAATGAGGGCCTCAGCACGGATGTAGGAAAGTGAGGTCTGTGAACATGGTGAGGAAATTCTTTTCCCTACTTACTATAGCCCAACAAGATTTCATACAGAATGTAATGAGGTCCTGATTTATTTATTACTTTATTGATTTGCTTGCTTGGGCTGTGGTTAGGGTAGCTTTGGAGGAAAATGCTGTTGGGAATTTGGGAAGCCTTCTTCTAAACGCCCCCCCCCATGCTGAGGACACCCAGGGCACCTGACGCGCTAATGTCTGAGGATTTCCTTCCCGTGTCCAGGCGTCCAGGACACTGGAACACTATTCCTTCTCCCCGATGTCTCCCTCCTCTGCCACGCAGTCTTCGAAGGCCCAGGCAGCACCACATCCCACACAGAGATGTGTATGCATATTCTAGACCAGGGCTGACTTTGCACACCATTTTCTTGGGGGCTGGGTGGAAAAATACAGACTTTTGAGGTCAGCACGATCAGATTTTATCCTAGGTGTGAGGGATATCTCCAAGGAACCTTATAACATTGGTGGGCTGCTTAATATTCTGAAGGAAGGCGAACCCCATCCTGCTGGTATGCCCGGCCTCCGTTCTAAGGGAGGAACTTTATTCATTCGTTCACCTCATTCTTATTCTGAACTGTTCTAAACTGGCCCTTATAGCAGGTTGTAGTCACCTTTTACAAACACAAGGAACATATTTTCTTCGTCAGTCCAAAGCAGTCGTACAAGTCCATGCAAATGACCCCTGACCTCTACTTGGAGTGGAGTCAGGGGTAATCACACAGGGAGACACTGCCCTCAGAGGCAAGGAGAGAGTTAGTGCTGTCGGAGAAGTCTGGGGCAAATGTTAGGACAGAACAGACAGGACCTCAAATCAGTTTTGCCACTCAGACACCAAAGATCCTCGAGCCCCGACAAAGCTGGCCTTGCTAGACCTTGCGGATGACGGCTGGGGTTGGGAGAGTCGGGTTAAATTTCCTGACCTACTTATCCTAACCTGACTGGGGCCACTTTTCAGTCAAACCACAAGTCTCAATGAGGCATTGTATCTGCACAGGTGTGTGTGTGTGTATGTGTGTGTGTGTGTGTGTGTGTGTGTGTGTATGCATCCATGCATGTGCGGGCAGATGCATGCATGTGTACAAATAGATTTAATGAAACAACTCTTTCCAGGACTGGTTTCAACCTGAATTTTTCAAATAGGAGAAGCACGGAAGAGATACCCTGAAACATACTTAAACAAAATAATTGTTCAAAGAAAGATAATATGTGCTTCAAATATGAGAAATGTCTTTATAAAGAGCTTAAAAAGAGATCAATAATGCCCCCAATAAAAGCCATAAAGCATGGTAAAATACTGAAACGTTAGGCATGTGTTTAGAATATATCCATATAATCGGCCAGTATCAAGCATGTAATGATTTTAATTAGCTTCATTGAGCACAATTACTAACATTAAAATCAATAAGCTCACAACCGCTTCCTGATGCTCTACTTTCACTTTCTGCTGCACCGTCCTTGCTCATTGTGCCTCTTGCAAACCTCCTTGGGAAGCATGCCCGAGCACTAGCCAAATGAATGAATACGAATATAATCCGGGTGCAGTGTTCTCAAAAGCATTCCCATGTAAGGGTTGGACTTGGAGGCCAAAATAATGTCACATTGACAAGGAAAACCACTGGGCTCGGATCTTCCCTGCCTATTCCAGGATGCTAGCGCTACGTGGAAACAACATTGCTTCCCCAGGAAAGCCAGCTAATTATAAAGCAAGCTCATCTTTGGCCTGGTCTGGGAGAGACATCAGTGTACCTGGTTTTCCAGGCCTGTTGTGAGAAAAGAGATCATGATCCTAATTCTGGTGTACTCTTGATGCTGCAAAAAAATATCAGCTAGCCAGTCATTAGCTATCTTCAGGTGGATAAGAATGTGGGATTAAGTTTCTTAAGGCAATTACACTTTTGATGACCCCTCTGCATATAAAACATGTTAGCTAACGGGGGTACGGAGGGGCAGGCCTAAGTGTTTGATCAGGAAATCCTGCGTGAGCATATTGGATGGAAATTTGATTAGTAGCCTTAGTGACGGGCGATCAGATCCTCGGGGTCTGCGCAATCAGATCTGGCAGGGCTCGCCTTCTTGCCTCTTTGAAGGAAGCGAACATTTGTACAGAATCAAGACACTGCTGGATCCTGGATTTTTTTTNTTTTTTACCCTGGGTCTGCTCCTTTAAGTTACTGCAGACTAGAGCTGGAGAGTTACCTTTTCTTTTGTTACGGCAATATGTTTGCAGTTACCTTAATGTTGAGGACCCAAATAAAAATTGCTCCTTCCCTGAAAATGTGAGGCTGGAGAAACAGAAATACAAATTTTTTAAAGGTGGGGGCGAGCAGAATGATCCAGGGAGAAGGTCACAGTCAGAACAATGACAAAGGCAACGTACAAAAGCTTCTTATCGCACTTGAAGACCGGCCTCAAGGTTTCCAAACAACCCCCACAAGGACTCCATTTTACAGAGAAGGAGGGTTTTAACTCACAAGACCCCGAACTGGCCCAGGACAATGGCAAGGGCAAGGGCAAGGCTGAGCAGTCAGGCTCTTGACACTGAGCTTTAGCCAAGCCGCGTGCTGTAAGTGGAGAAACGGAATTTCTGAGAGAAGATCGAGGCATCTAAAGTGAGTCGGCTACACCTGAAACCCCTCTCCCCTAGCTTCCACACCTGGAGCCAGGAAATATCACCTTCCTTTGTCAGACTGTCTGTGCAAGGACTTTACACTCGTCACTCCTCAGTTCATCTTACACACAGTTCATGCTGTAACCTTGGGATCGTGAAGAAGCCGACTTGTGGTTACATGGTTGGGGGAGTAAGGGGGGAGACTTGGATCTCCTGTAAGTCTCATCCCAAAGTCCTTTCTCCTCTCTGGAACAAAATAAAAGGCTCAATGGAAGAAGGGAAGACTTAACTCCAGCATTATTCTGGGTCAGACGGGAGTTAAAGCATGAATTTACACTGTACGAATTTGCTAATTCATTTGTTCAGTGCAATAGCAAAATCAAATTCTCATGATAGGTGTATTCAGTGAAGCTAGCGGGTGTTTCTCCATGACTGTTCTCCACCAGCAAAGTGATGCTCAGCTCTGTGAACAGTCCCAGCTTGACGCAGCCTTTAACCGCATGTTCTAGAATACAGTCATACACGACCAATATATTCTGCCTCATTTTTTTTCTGTTTCAAGTGAATTGTGAGGTCCCCAGGTTTCCCTTTTAGTGTAAACCATGAACACATATATTTATAGAGGAAGCTAAATGAAATCGTCCTACAGTCTGTCCTTAGAAAAAGTGATCAACACGGACTCAGGAATCAGGGACTGTGAGTCACAGAAGAGTAGATCAGTCGTGATGGCCTGCATGAGTCAGTATTCTGAGAAAAAGCCACCACACAACTTCAGCCAGAAATCTAACAAGATACATATCAAATGCATTGGTCCTTTCTGGGGAAGTAGTAACAGAGACAGGGGGATCCCACACACACACTAGCTCACCTCAGTCCCACAGACAGAGACAACATTATTCCCTTCCTCAACTGGGAAGCTGGTCTCGGCCATTTCGAAATCTCTTCTATCTTGTAAGTGCTTAGCACATAAATAGAATGTGTTTTCGAAGTACAACAGGACACTGTAATTAAGACAGTCGCTTATACTTCTTGCAATGGGAGGGACAACCCATACGAACATACGTTACTCTATGTCTGGATGAATTGAGTTGATTTTGTAAAATTCAAATGTTTCTTGTGAAAATTTTTAATCCATTACAAAAATATCTTAGAAAAGTCAGACGCTCTTCTAATCCCACCATGTGGACAGAACCACCACTGGTCTCAGCAGCACATTTCATTTCAGACACTGTCTGTCCAATATAATCGTTGGGCATAATCAAAATTTTTGAAAAGGAGAGAAAAAATTCTAACGACAACTCTTAGAGAAAATTCAGGGGAGAAAACCCAACAAGATTGAACAGAGAAAATAGGAAGACTCCCCACAGCACATCTCTCAGTTAGAAACTCTGTTAGTGGGGACCCCAGGATTGCGACCAGATCCCCTCCCCAGTGCCAGGTCCTCGGCTCCTGGACCCTGCTATCCTGTCTCTGTCCTGGGACACGGATATGTGAGTGGCCCTACATTAGTGCTGCAGTATGTCGTCAGCCCCTTGACTTGGGGTCTGCACACCCAACCTACAGCCACTTGACCTCTCGGCTACTTTATGTCAAAATATTCATATTTGGTTTTGACTTATTACCTAATGTCTTTTGTCAGTCACCCTCCCCCACCCCCAAATCACCTTGTTTTAACTATTATGGTCCTAATTACAGCAGAGGATTATAGAATGACCAAACTAGGAGGGCAGACCCAGACCATACTCAGGAGGTCCAGCCTCGTTCTTACAAAATGGGACTCTTTTTTTTTTTAACACCATCCAATGATGTCACCCGTTTGCGGTTTCTCTGGGACTTCATTAAAATGTTTGTGACGGAGCCAATGTAAACCATCCTAAATCCAACACAGAGCTGAAAGGACTGATTTTAGGGAATGTGAAGATATGGATCATTGGGCCTGTCGAAGCCCCCATCTTGAGCCAATTATTGGTGTCATCTTGAGCCAATTTAATCAATCCAAGAGGGATTGGGGGTGGAAGGGGGCACGAGCGGGGGTTGAGAGCGTTGGTCAAACGTGCTGGCTCAAATGCTTGTGTCATGAAATAGACAGCGCCTGGCTCTTGGGCTCTGGGCTGCCGCTCTGACGTGTTCTCTTGTCCCAGGGTTTCCTGTGTCATGCTGTTTCACTATGTGATTGCATTTATTTGAAATCACTGAGCACTGTTGGCCTAAGCCCCAGAAAGCCTCAGAAAGGTCACTTCTCCCTCTGGGGACAATGTCAGGGAAGCCTACCTAACAGACACCACTGACACCTGGGCCAATGAGGAGACCTAGGGAAACTTCTTCCCCAGCCCCTTTACCCCACATAGATGGGACCAGAAAAATAGTCAGATGCAGCTGGAGCAGGGCTCTTGGGAGTTGATCCTAGCTGCCGGTAGCCTAGACTGTTAATTGCTCATTAAGAGTTTTTCTCATTTTTTAAAAAATAAACTGGGTCTCTAGCATAATAAATCATAAAGTGGGTGTTTTATCATTTAAAAAAGAAAAGAAAAGAAAACTAAAAAGCAAAGGCCTAGATGAAGCACCATCCATCCCTGCACGGTATTTGATCTTGCCCAAAACTAAAGTGGGTGGCCTATAAAATTGCAGGTAAGACAAACAAGGAAAAACCCATTTTCTCTCAGAAATCTGCTGGAAGAGGTGACATATACAACACCCATTGTTGTTGATGCACACAGTCACATCGTTTATCGATGCTCCGAGGGACATGTGGGGTGGCACTAAGGCCTGCTTTATCCATTGGCAGTCCCACCCAGTCTCCCGGGTTCTCTCTGCCATCTATCTTTCAGAGGACTCCTCTTCCCCGCCTCCCTGGGCAGCCTTTTGTAATTTTCACATTACAGAAAGGGCCCGAGGTGGCCTTGTGTGTATAGTTTATGTGTTTGGATGGATAACATCCATAAATATTCTTAATCAGTTCTGCAGAGCTGGCTCTTTGTCTTGGGTGTGGCACAAGCCCGGCAGGGTTTGGAAAGGCAAGCAGAAAGTCCTATCCCTGGGCCTCTCTGCGTGACCTCCAGTCCACGGGATGGTAACGTGACTGTTTTCACCCCTGTGGAATGAAGAGTGAAGCTCTCTTGAGGTCTGGAATGCATGCTCACCGTCGGCTCACAAAGAAGGTCTCAAAACCTTAAGCCAGGAACGAAAGAATGCACGTCTGACAGCGGCCCCGATGTTCCCAAATTGAATGGCTCTGAGGAACTCTACCTCCTTGACCCCTACAGTCATTTTCAGAACACAATGGATGTTGAATTCATCTCTTCCCATAATACGCGATCTGAATGTTGTTTTGATGGAAACTGACTTTTCTGTTTTAACTTGTCTCCAGAGACCTCGCTTGCCGAAGTTATAGTTTCTGCAAACCTCATAGTCTTCCAGGATAACGCGGGAGACGCATCACTCCTAAGGTGTGAGAAACAAATCCAGAATGAATTTTAATCTCTGTGACCTCTGAGGAAGAGTAGGAAAGCAGCTTGGAGAGGGACTCACATGATCTCACAGCCCGGAGAGTCTCCTGAGGATGTGTGAGTCTGTTTGGAAGCCAGGCTAATCCTACCTTTCAATTACAGGAGGAAACGGATTTTTAAAAGAACTTCTCAAGGTGGGTCCTCTGAGCTCGAAGATCAAACGCTCGGGTGCTTTCAACAAGCAAATGCTACTGCCCGTCTCAAAGCGGAGGCCAGCCAGGACTGCAGGGTTTGTAAACACCGCCCAGCTATTTATTGGAGCTGCCCACCCGAATCTAAACCTTCCTCTCTTCAAGAGTGGCCTGTTTACTACAGTGCAAGCTAGGGTTCTGCAGCCTGGCCCAGGTCTGCAATTTATTACTTGCTTCGAGAGCTCAGACCCAGAGTTTAAATGTCCCTAGTTGAAAGTTTATACCAGTCACGATAGAAAATTATTCTCTTTGCCTAGGTTGAAGCACATTACTTCTTTATTGAATTAATTATGATAAGGATCATAACTTTAAACGAGGGGTGAGGTGCTGGCTTTCCGCTGGGATTGCTTGGAGCAATTTTCATCCAAGCATTTTTGTAGAGTTATTGAGTCTGGCAGGTCTGAACTTTGGAGAGAAGTAACTTTCTCCAGAACTTGAAAGGGGTTGGACATTGATCCAGGCAAAGCTGGACCAGATTCCATGTCTTCAGACAGGGAAATTTGCACTGCACGCTGAACAAATCACCCCAGGAGCGGATGAAAGACAGCTTAGCGGCTCCTCATGTGGCCTGGAGCTTGGCCTTTCCCTTCCTGGGCAGGCCTAGCCCAGGGAGAGCAGGGGACAAACTGGGACAGAAAGGTCCCCAGCAAGCCCATCCTCCCCTCCCTCCCAATCATCCAATCCCAGCCTGGACCGGCAGGGTCACCTGAGTGGCATACCGGACTCTGACAGGATGGGGGGAAGAAGGGGTGAAAACAAGGGGTATAGAACCCAAGGTCACACATAAATGAGCCATTTACTAATTAGGTGACGTGAATGTCCCTTCATGTCTTTGTCACCTCACCCAGCAACTGTGGACCAATGTGAGGAGTGTGCATGCATGTATATATGTTTGCATGTATAGATATATGTGTGTGTACACTATGAGATGTATATATTTTATACATAAATATTTTGTAGATATATCTGTACCCTGGCAATTAGGTGGGGCTTAATTTAAAATAGTTGTAATTACATAATTACTATTGCTATTATTATCAGGAAAGTACAGAACTGTTAAGCATATTTGCTTGAGCTATACTCTCTTGGTTCTGGCACAGTGGCGTTGGCTCTCAGCTGCAGGCACAGACCTCCATGCCACCAGCTGGATTGGGCTCTGGAGTATATTTGCTCCCCAAACCCCAGTGTTGGGAGTTTTGTTGATCAAGCTCTCAAATGCTGTGTGGCTATTCCTAGATGTTCTTGAACTGACCCCACTCACACTGGTGCTGGATTCCTGTTGTCCATATTAACAGGCTTGGCCAGAGGAGAAGGGACGTTCTCCCACATACCATCACAGTTAGGCAAGCCAGCACCGATGGATGAAGCCCAGCCAGACCAGGGTAGTCATGTAATTATCAGTTACAGTACAAAAAAGGACAATTGTGGGACACTAAAAGAGGCCGCTGCTCATAGTTAATCTGGGGCAGCATTTATAATGACGACTTTTCCAGCTATCCAGGAAGCAGAGAGGGTGAGACCATGTTTACCAAGCACAGCAACGTGAGAGACCGGCAAGTGACGTAGTTCAGTTTGTAGAGCGTTTGCCTAGCACACGCAAAGCCCTGGGCTTGACTCTAGAACTTCATTAAACAAACAAATGAGCTAAAGAGATGGTTCAGTGGTTAAGAGCACTGACCTCTCTTCCAGAGGGCTCGGGTTCAAATTCCAGTACCCTCGTGGCAGCTCACAACTGCCTCTAAGATCTGACACCCTCATACAGACATACATGCAGGCAAAATACCAATGCAAATGAAATAAAAATAAATAATTAAAAAATAAAACAAAAGCAAGCCAACAAAACCAAACAAAAACCAAACAAATGATAACTAAATTGTCTGGTACATGGCTATCATCGTAGCACTTCAGAGGTACAGACAGGAGAATCAGAAATTCTGAGTCATCCTGAGCTACCCAGCAAATTTAAGGCCAGCTTGGGCTAAATAAAATCTTATCTCAAAAGAAAAGAGCACTGGAGAGATGGCTCAGTGCTTAAGACCACTGACTACTCTTGGAGAGGACCCAAGTTTGATTCTCAGCACCCATATGGTCTCTCACAGCCACCTGTAACTCCAGTTCCAGGGGCTCCAGCACCTTCTTCGGGACTCCAACCAGAACACGCATAGCTGACACTGCTTCTTTCTAGAGTATTCCTCTCTCAGAACTTGGGGGATGGGAGCCATGTTGCCTATAGTTTTTAACCTATCAAAGAGAGGGTACTGTGTCTGGGAACAAGGCAAGGCTGACCATAAGAATCCTGTGCTGGTGCTGAGCAGGTGGTCCAGCCAGGAGGTCACCCAGCAGTGCCCTTACTCCCTGAAAGCCAGGTCCTGGAGTCTGGCGTCTGAGCCAAGCCATGCTCCTGTACCAGAAGGCCAGAAGGGCCTCTTCCTCCCTGAGGGCTTGCAAGAGGTGAGCATGGAGCATATATCGGGTTTCTCAGCTTCCTGCAGGGCAGGACAAACAAGATTGCTTGGTCTCCGAGGGGCTATAACCTGAATGTGTCAACAGGTTCCAGGGGGCTTGGGAGTTGCATGGAATGTGACAGGCGAGAGAGCATGTCAGACTTTGAGCAGGGGACCTGCTTCTTCGTTTGGCATTCACCCCCATGCAAAGTTCTAAAGAAAACCAACAACTTGTTCACATTAGAATGTAAATGATTAAATGATGCTGATGAATTACACTTCATAGAAAACATGTAAATAGAGATTTTCATTGCAGGCTTCCAGTCACCATCACTCCCTCAAATGTGTGTGTGGGCACCAAGACATGGCTCCCCATTCTGGCCTGACTACTGAATATTTCTTAAGACTTCTCTTCCTACCAGACAGTTATGCTACTAAAGTAGCCCCCATTTTATTTCTTTAGCTATCTTAAATTCATCTATCAGATTTCACCCCAATTGCCACCTCCTCCAAGTTTTCCCACTCCACAGCACCCCACCATGCCTCATCCCAGGCTGTACTGGGCACTGCCTGTACACACTCTCCCAGAGGGCTCCGAGCCATGCTGAGCATCCTCACTGTCTAGCCTCATTCCCTCGCCTGACCATTCTTCCAGGGTAAGGCCTGCTTGACACTCCATGTTGAGAAAACTTTTCTCCTACTGCATACGGAAGTCAGATCCCCATGCTGGAATGTCAGAGCCCAGCACACGGATGAGTGGAGCCTTGGTGTGACAGAAAAATCACACAGGTGCTTTCCCCCTCACCAAAGGCTCTCAACAATTTTTATCTATAATTTTGTTCATTGTTGCTTGCCAAGGGAGCAAACAGAATTGGGAGTTTGGAAAACAAAATGGCAGAGACCCTGTACCTCTCAGCACAGTCCCTGGAAATGCATAAGCTGAAAGCTGTAAAACTAGTTAGCAAATAACTGTGTGTGGATAATGACCTCTTGGATGCCCGCCTGCCACCTCACTCTTCGTCACTTCCAGCCAGGGCAAATGGCTTTTTGGATCACATGAATTACTGTTAAAAGCAACAGCTTTTTTTGTTGTTTTGTTTTTGTTTTTTGTTTGTTTGTTTTTTTTTTTCACCTCCAAACCTAGGGTCTAACTAGAGTGAGAGCCTGCCCAGCACTACAGGAGCTGCCCGGAATACACCAACCATAAGCAGATATGTGCCCATCTGCCCATCAACCAGCACATGTGTGCACACACACACATACACACACAAACACAGACACATGCGTAAACACACACACATGCACACAAACCCATGCATAAACATACACACACTTGCATACATGCATGGACAAGCAGAGACCAACAGCATTGGCTCAACATGTATCTCATATGATTATATGAGTCCTGGCTCTATGCATACTTCCAAGCCGGTGACCTTGGGGGAGGTACTTAACCATTCTTATCTCCATTTTCTCCTCCAAAATTGCTCGGGAAATAACTCTTCCAACCTCAGAGGAGTGGGCTAGAGATCAAGCCATCTAATGCTGTCTAGCCGTTGTAAGCATGCTAATGAGTGCCAGCGAACACGAGTCTGTGCTCCGCACACACAAGGCCACTCTCTGATCCTTAGTGAACCTTAGTCGTGGACTTTCATAACCTAAAAATGCCCTGAGAGGAAGGGTGATGGTTAGACTCACCTTCAGCCAACACACATGTAATGAGTATCTACCATGTGCCAAGCCCTGGGGAAGCAGGATGGGGTGGGACACTGTATTGTCTTAGACACACAGCCAAGTTTGGGACCAGGAAGAGTAACCAATGTGACAATGGTCAATGGCGAGGGCTGTAGTAAGTCAGGCAGGGTGAGGCAGGGAGGGTGGCAATAATTCATCTGTGGGAAATCATGGAAGACTTCTTGGAGGAAAGAGCATCTAAGAAGCAACAATTAGTTCCTAGTCAGTCATGACAGAGTGAGGAGGCTGGGACGCAGACAGACTGTAATGAATGGCTCACGTTATTATTAGCTAATTATACCAACCACCATACATACTAACAACTACGCCTGAGCACTTTCCTCATCCAGGCCTACACCCAGCAGGTTAGCACTATTATCTCAGCTCCAAGAGAGGGGCAGGATATGTGAGTTCCTCCACAGTTAGATTCTCTAACACAGTGGTTCTCAACTTCCCTAATGCTGCAACCCTTTAATACAGTTCCTCATGTTGTGGTGACCCTCAACCATAAAATTATTTTTGTTGCTGCTTCAACTGTAATTTTGCTACTGTCATGAATCATACCGTAAATATCTGATATGTAACCCCTGTGACAGAGTCAACTGACCCTCAATGGGGTCCCAACCCACAAGTTGAGAACCACTGCTTTAGAGCCAAGGAGGTGGCAATAATGGTTTGTAGAACCAATGAAACTCAACTACCACTGAAAAGTTGGGTCGAAACCAATCCCCATTTTACAGAGAAGGAAACTGAGGAATGGAGAAATCAAGGCGCTGACTGAAGAAGGCCCTATATGGGCTCAGGAAGCAGAGGGGAATGGGACCAAGCTTTGCCAGTAGACACGGCCCTCCCCATAACTTACCCCCCCCACACACACTAGACAAGTTCACCGCTCGGCTACTCTATGGGTGAGACTGGCCTGAGGAGATGCCAGCAGTCAGAGCAGTTGGAGTCTCTTGTACTTGGGAGGGTCCAGTTCATAGGTCATGGGGATACCGCCAGCAGGCTCTGTAAACACAGGGGCAGCAGGATGCCCACTACCTACCCTCCCTCAGCCAAGGCTGCTGGCCCAGCAGCCTGTGTTGACATTTCTCCCTCTGTCTGGAGACACAGATTGAAATTATCTACTCCCAGCTGTGTCAGCCTGTCCTGAGCTGTGCCTTGAGCCCCAGCCCGCCCAGCAGACCCCAGATAGTCCCAGCTGGAGCCTGATAACCATGGCTATGTGGCGTGGGCTCTGATGGGGTGGGCAGGGGAAGCCATCCCATCCCCTGACATAGACTGCAGTCAAGCCTTTGTTCAAGCTGTCTTCCTTGACCAGGA
>LOEQ01009189.1:6861-17297 GCA_001685075.1 Bramus lutescens
ACAAGTGGCCTCCTCCTACAAGCACATATGGATCTCTGGGATGCCAAGACACAGGACACAAGGCTGGCATGATAGACTGTGTCAGGTCCCCAGTTCCTTAGAAAATAGAAACAACAAAATACCTGCAAGTTCTCTACCACTACTATTTGGGAAATTTTTTCTTCCCGTGTTGCTTTCTCCCCTAATGGGATAATAATCATTCTGAGTAGTCTGGGTACCAGTGTCATTTGGGTGTTTCTTAAGTTACTGAAGACAGTTTCAATGATGATCAAAGTCACTTGATCTCCTTTAAAAGAACAGAAAGATTAGGCCCTTCTAGGAATCCATCAAATAATAGTGTTCAATTGTCAAAACTAAAGGACAAGTTATCATATGACAGGTAGACCACATGACAATAAAGTCACTACAGGTGGAGTGATAAAAAGGAAGGTCTCACAAATGGGAACAAAGACGAGATGAGTTGGAAAGAGGAAACAAACCACTCTGAAATGAACAGTGAATTGGAGGCAGAACTCTCAGCATGGTCCTTTAGAGATGGTGGATACAGTGGAGCAGCAATGAGGAAAGCAAGACAGAGCCACCTCCAGGCAGATGCGCAAGTACAGTGAGAAACCAATGGACAACCCAGCCCATGACAGCTAGGATTAGTTACCACAAAGTTCAAAACCAAGAAAAAATAGATACTTTTTAACAATTAAATGGCCAGCAATTAAAAAAGAAAATGTGACCAGGGATGTACTTCCTGTAGAGGCTATAGAAGATTTCCTCTTTGCCAGGTTTAGATTCTGATAACATGCCTTAACTTTTGTCCACATGATTCCAATTTGGCTCCATCTTCACAGGTCTTTGTCCTGCACTGTTCCCATTGTTTCCCTTTGTCCCAAAGAAAAACACTTGTCCTTATATTTTCTCCAGTAGATAATCCAAAATGATCTCATCATGAAATCCTTAAATTAATGTTTTACAAAGGCTTCTCTTCTAAGTTTCACATTTGTAAGTTCTAGCACTTAAGACATGGGTGTATATTTTAAGCAAACACTAATAAACCTATATATAAAAATGAAAGTAGGGACTGGGAAGGAAACTCAGTAAAAAGCTTTGTTATACAAGCATGAGGATCTGACTTTAAGACTTCAGTTCAGATTCTGAGCATGCATGCTCAAAATAAACAAAAACAAGCCAAGTGTGGTTGCATAGTTGCATGTGCTTTTAATTCCAGAATTAAAAGACAGACATTTTAAGAGTTTTAAGAGTGTACATATTAGCTAGTCCAGCCGATTGGTGAGCTCCAGATTCAGTGAGTAACCCTGCCTCAGAAAAATAAGGTGGAAAAGTGAGATATAAAGACATCTGATATCAACCTTTGGCCTCCACACATATGTTACATAAACAAACATATCTACATAAATGTGTATACATCAGAGAGAAAGAAAGAAAAACTAAATGTACCCCAACTAGAATTACTTTCTGAAGTTTAGAAGGAAAAGAAAATTAGTACAAATGAAATCAACAAGATTTCAGGTTATTCTGAAAGAAAAATAGCATTTTCTGAGTATGTCCATTCTCATGCACCTTTTAAAATAACTTTTGAAATATTTTTAAGATTTTAATTATATCATTCCTCCTTTCCTTTTCCTCTTTCCAACACCTCGGATGTAGCAATACCTTTGTTCTTTCAAATTCATGGCATCTTTTACACTGAGTTGTTCCATATATAAAGGCTGTTATACATATGTCTGTTTGTGTGCATTCATAAATACATAAATACAACTGGATAAATCTGTATAATGTCCAACTTGTCTCTCAATATTAAATGACAATAGAACTACGGATACATTACTACACAGAAGGGAAGCATGCCAACATTATCAGGGTCTCTCTCCTTCTCTCTCCCATCACAATTTCCCTTAGACTCATCATAGCATGTATTTATGGATGAATTTATATATAGCTTACTTGTCTAAGAGTATTATTCATTCCACCGTGACATCTTCTAAGGGAGCACATACACTATACATCTTATTCTTCCACTAATTTATCTGTTATCTCTTAGACAGAAAAGCTCTCATTAATCAGCACTCTGTGTTTGTAAGTACATACAAAATAACCAAGAAAATATTTCCGTAGGTAAAGGAGAAAGTGCCTAAATTTCATATGCCTGGCCAAAAAAAATGAAGGCTTCACTATACCTGACAGGATCAAGGATTAAACTTTTTCCATGAAAGGCACTATACACAGAAACTGGATTTGGGGAAATTAATACCAAATTATATTTTAAAGAAATATGTAGTCCAACTGCTACATGACCTATTCTTCATTCCAGTATTTTGTTTTCAAAGCAAGATTTACACGAAGAAACAAATCCCGGGAACAATGCTTGGAATGATTCAATCGGCCCTCCTGGCTCTGCTCCATTTGGGAGCGGAGAGGCAATTAGTGATGTCTCTATGCACTCCGGCTAACCACAGAAGAACTCAATTCTGAGACTCCAACTGTTGCTTACTTGCTCCAATTAAAAGGCTGTGCTTAAATCTGCTCCTGGCCATATTTTCAAATGGGTCTTTGTGAGCAAAATTCTCAGAAGGAGAAAGTCAGCGAAAATTAATTAGTACTATTCCTAGGTACCAGCAAGGATGTTACTATTCCACTGTGCTTTGTGAAAGCTCAGCTGGGTTTGGAAGCCCTGCTCACCCAGGGCACCAGCTCACCTATTTTTAAAGTTGATTCTTACAAGTGACAGATATTGGCAGGTCAGCTCAGGAAAAGTAAAACTCAAAGAGCACAGCAGTAAGAGTCGGGCTACTACAATATACCTGCTCGTAACCCTCTGCTTTCGAAGAGGTCTGTATATCGAAACTAGCTCTTCAGACAAGCAGGGATATGGAATCTGCTTCTAAGTTGTCAGTGGTGACTTGACATTTAATGGTGACAAAAGGAAAGGTAGCACTCAAGTCCACTGCTAGGCAACCTGTTGTTAAATGTCAGAATAAATGATGTCACATGTTCAAATGGCTAGCCATCCCTGCCCCCCAATGCCAAACTTTCTATCTCTCTCCTGTCCTACACTGCTCCTCTCCCACACTGCAGAAAAAGGCATCACCCGGAACTGGCCTGTCATAAGCAGGGAAATCAGCACTGTCTTTATTATAAAATACTGCACTCGCAGGAATAAAAGTTGCCTCCATTGTAATATTTGCTGTGACACACTGCCCCTGCTCACTCTCTCCTTCGCCTCTTCCGGTCAAGCAAACTTTGAGGAGATTGTCTCCCACCAAGCTTAAAAGACAAGTGAAGAGTCCCTAACAGACAGCTGACTGCGAGGGCCTCCCAACCCAGGGAGGGGTCAAAGCCTTATAAACTGGAGGGACTTGTGTTCTGTGTCCATCTCACTCTCTAGCACACACTTGGGGCCTCTCAGAGCCCCAAACTGGCTTCTCTTTTTTAAAAAAAATATTTATTCTTCTCTCCTATATTACATCCTGACCACAGTTTCCCCTCCCCCGTCACCTCCCAGGTTTCCCCTCGTCCCTCCCATCCCCCATCTGCTCTTCTCCCTTTCTCTTCAGAAAAGGGCAGGCCTCCCATGGATATCAACCAAACACAGCACTACCCCTCACTTTAAGGCTGGACAAGGTAACCCAGTAGGAGTAAAGGGGTCCCAAAGCAGGCAAAAGAGTCAGAGGGAGTCCATGTTCCCACTGTTAGGGTTCCCACAAGAAGACCAAGCTACACGACTGTAACATGTATGCAGAGTGCTTAGTCAGACTCATGCAGGTTCCCTGGTTGAGAGCCCCCTATGAACTCCTTGATCCCTCAGGCTCCTACAATCCTTCCTCCCTCTCTTCCATAGGATTACCTGAGCTTTGCCCAATGTTTGTGTTTGGCTGTCGGTCTCTGCCTCTGTTTCCATTAGTGGCTGGACGGCTGTCTTCTCTTTTCCAGTAAGCCCTGTTAGCTATTCCAAATTCCTTTGGCCTTTAAAGAATTAGAGGGTCCCAATCTTTGGACATCTTCTCCCTTTACTTCTGTTTCATGATACTGACAAACCCAAGACTTCACAGCCACTACTCAAGAGCTCCACCCCAGAAGTATAGACTCAGTTTCATGCTTGCTTTTCTTTCAGCAGTTTCCTTTGTCTCCTGCCTTTCGATTCTAACAGGCAACTCCCAAATCGAGACACAGTGTCTAGGAGGCAGAGGATTGATTCCGCCTACCTCCTCATTACTTCTACCTCAATATATCAATAGGTGCTTAACAGCTTTTTTTGCACATTCTATGCTTCATCAGTAAGAAAATCTATAAACAAATGCATTTTCAGTACTTTCAGAATACAACCAGAATCCCTTTGTTTTTCATAGCCTCCTTTATATCTCCTGGTACAGCCACTATATTTTATGGCCAGCCTGCTCATTGGCCTGTCTCTGCTCTTGGCCACTGAATCTGCGCGACAGTCAGATTGATCACTAGAGCATGTATCACTTCCCTGCGAAAACCTCTCTAGTGGTCCCTTATTTCCCCAACACAGAAAATCAAGTCCCCGTGTTAGCCTGTAAGGCTCTCTATGATCTAGACCATGATGTAGTTCCTAACATCATCTCCTACCAAAACTGTCTCCTCTCCTCTAGACACATTGTCTCAACAACTTGGTTACCAAAGGCCCAAATCAGAGCCTTTGTGACTTCCATACCTAGTCTGAAATGTTCTTTTCCTTAGGTATCTGAACTTCACAGTTAAAAATGGTCCCCTTTCAGTGAGGTCTCCCTTTGCCGTTGATTACCAAATGATACCCTCTCCCATCTGCCACATGAGGTCTCCATCCCACTAGCTACCTTTAGCCCACAATAGTTACCACTATTCTATATACTTCATATTTTGTTTAAAATGTCTCCCTGACATATGAAGATTGGCTTGTTCTGTGAAATCAGGAGTTATGTCTATCTTATTCCCTATTCCACCCTAGGCAGCTAGACCAGAATACCCAAGTCATGAGGAATAATCAATAAACATATGGATTAGATTCCCCAGATGAATTAGTCAATTAAAGTATAGATACAGAGGGATGGGAGAGATGGCTCAGTGATTAAGAGCAGGTGATGCTCTTACAGAGGTCCTAGGTTTGGTTCCCAATCCCTACATAACAGCTTTCAATATCTTTAAGTACAGTCTCAGGGAACCCTGTGCTATCATCTGGCCTCCTCAGGAACAGCAGTCACACAGTGTGCAGACATACATAAAAACAAAGCACCCACATAAAATAAAAATAAATAAATCTTTAAATATGTATATACACAAGATCTAATAAAATAAATCTTCAAGTGACTGTTAAGTTTTCCAAATTGAGAAAAAGATAGAAAAAAGAAAACTTGTTAGCACTGAAGCAATAAAGTCAAGAATGGGAAAGGGCTATCTGAGTGGCTGTGTCCCCAGAACCTTGATCTCTACAAAGGAAACAAAGCCCAATTCTGCAGGCCTGATGCTTTTTTTTTAAACAACTTACCAAGTTTATGGTGATGGGTTATTGGCAATTTAATTTCCACACCAAAAAATATACAAATAATCAAAATTATCAAGCCTAATTATTTCTTTTATCTGGTAGTTCATCGTCAATAGAAACAGAAAAGACTCAATAAAAGGAAAATAATAAATTCCATAGGAGGAAAATGTGGCTCAGAAATTGATGCATAATCACGTTTGTCATTTCTACTCTAAAGTCTTGCTATTCTTGCCACTCGTTTCTGTCACTTTATTGCAAAAGTTATCTCTACAAAAACTTAAGTCAAGAAATTCATCTCTACCTGCATTTTTTTCTTTTTGATATTTTTATTCCATGACATACTTTACTCAACAGAATTTCTCAGATGAAAGCAAAGTTCAAGATGGGTTACTACACACAAATCTAATTAAAGATTTGAGAAAAAATGTGTCTTTTGACCCAGAAAAACACTCAAAAAATATGTATTCATTTCGTTTCTAGCAAACCAAATTTTTTAAAGGTGGAAGTCTAAAATGGTTGAACAAATGCTAAGTATAAACATAGCATATCTGCTGAGAACACTGTCGAGGACCCAGAGTCTTGTTGCCCACAATTTGAAGACAGGTAGTAACTGAAAGTCCATCCCAAATGATATTGGGAGGTGCAAATACAGAAATGAGCAGCATGCGGCCCCGTTATGAAGGACTCTCCTTACACGTCCCATTACTGAGAGAAGAACTAGGTAGGAGGCTTCTACTTAGCTTCCAAGCTGGGGAGCAAATACAGTTGCTAAACTATAGAGAAGGTATAAGTTTTGAACAGCTCACAAATTTCTTTCCTCTTATCTGTTATATCTTTGGAAACAATATGAGACCTCTCTTCTAAGCCACAGCTTTAAGGGAGAATAACTTAAGAATTTCAGAAAAGCTAATGGGCTTCTCTTAGATTTTTTTTTTAGTATTCAGGCATAAATGCTTTGCTCTCCATTTGTATCACAGTCATTGAGCCTGAGAGGTTAGCTGACTTGTAATTGACCATACCCTTCAAATATGACCCTTGAATCCACAGTGCAAGGTACCGCAACTAACCATTTTTAAGAGCCTGAGGTGCCTGTCCAGTCAGGCTACTTGTGTACTACTGCTGACTAGGTCAAACATCTTGAGACATAACTTGTACAGAACGGTGACCTGTGTGCCCCCTTTTATCTCTACAGTCACTTTATGCCAAGCTCCTCTGCTTTGCTTTCTCTGGGTGCTTTTGTTCACCTGAAGATTCTTTATTTTATTTTATTTTATTTATTTTTTTTTATTAAAAATTTCCACCTCCTCCCCTCCTCCCATTTNCCCATTCCCCTCCCCCTCACTCTCCAATCCAGAGATCAATCCTCACCTGAAGATTCTTACAGAGGTCTTTGATCATGATCAGTGGTTGCTCTACCTGTAATTTATAAATAGAGAAGATACTGCTTAACATGTCTCTGCTGCTGAAATGCGAGTGTGCTTCCTTCTCAAATCATCCACTGTTACCATCCCCTTTTCCAAACCATAAAAATGAATGGTCTAAGCTCCCTGGCAGAGCCCAGCTCCTGTAAACCTGGGGTTGTTGGAAATCACCTTCAGAAACATTCAATGAGATTCTATAATAGTTGTGAATTTTAGCTTCCACTCTGGTGCACTAAGTATTTAACAAAGACCTAAGTTTTAAGATTGTGAAAGAAAAATAACATTTTATTGAATACTTACCGAATGAAAAGGACTTCGTAGACATTATCTCAATCACTTACTCATGAGTAACCTATTAACTGTCTGACAATTGACCATAAGCAAAATAGCGGACGCTCCTATCTCCACATAGCTTGCAATCAAATGTGAAAGGCACATGCCTTAAAATAATCATCTACGTCTTCTAGGTACAATGCAATAACTCACAGCAAAGAAAGACTCGCGTAGTATTAACTACTTAAACACGACTACATCATAAAAATGATACTTTAAATGCCTGTCTGAGAGAGCTTTGGTACAACTGGGACTAGATGAACTGAACTTCTAGAGAGTAGGCGAGCATTCCAAGCCCTGCAGTGTACAAAAGAATAAAGGGAACTCTACAGACAGGAGCAAAGGAAACTACATAGCAACAGAAATTCAGGAAGAAATGAAGAAGAGAATAGGCTCACACGTGTGGCAATATCAATAAATGTTCACTTCATATGGCAATAGTAATACTTCTTTATAGACTGCATATTAAATAAAAAATAATAAAACAAAAACAATACCAAAAATGCCCTAAGGTTTCTATAAGGATATGGCAAAATAATAACTTTTATTACTGTAAAATAATCCACACATGCATGTTAGAAAATCTAGGGTAACCTCTTAGGTATAACATATCACTGGGCAGTAGTGGTGCACACCTTTAATCCTAGCACTCAGGAGGCAGAGAGAGGCAGAATTCTGAGTTTGAGGGCAGCCTGGTCTACAGAGAGTTCCAGGACAGTCGGGGCTACACAGAGAAATTCTATCTTAAAACAAACAAAAAGAATGCATAAGAAAGTATCAGTAGGCAAATGAACTTTTTACTATTTTGATCAGTATTAACTTGGGAGAAAAGGAGTCTAGAGAATGAACCTAGAATTTTGTGCCCTACAGCTTGCTCTGCCACTGAGTTATCTAACTAGTCTCCAATATACTCTTAAATTAATCCAAATGACAGTAAGAATGACTCTCAAAAAACAAAATGAAGTTAAAAGACATTCTCCCAAATTATAAAATTTACTTCAAAGCCACAGGAATTAAGACATTGTAATGCTGATGTACAGAGAGATGAATGGAATGCAACTGAGAACCAGTCTGTCAATGTTTCAAAACAATAAACATAACCACCTGTAATCTCAGCAGTCCTTCTCTTAGTTGTATACCCAAAGGAGTTAGAAACATATACCTTTAACATAAATTTTTCAGGACTGGCGAGGTGGGTTAGCCAATAAAGATGCGTGCAGCCAAACCTCCTGGTACTGTGAGTTCAATTTGTAGAATGAATATGGTAGGAGGAGAGAGCCGAATCCTCCAACAAACTGTCCTCTGACTTCGGTAAACAAACATTCATACACACACACACACACACACACACACATAATGAAAGTAAGTGTTTGTAGTACCATTATTCAATATATATGTTCATCCATTAGTGAATAAACACTAATGGTTATGCCCATCCACTGGTAACTTTTTAACATAAAAAGTAACAAAATATGTATTTTTGCTACAAGATAACTTCAAATGCATTACACACATTAAGGGAAAGACATATTGAAGACCAAATTTCATTAACTGGCCAAAATAGCCTAATCCAGAAGCAGATAACTTGATGTTTTCTAGGATTTTGCACTGGAGGAAAAATTAAAATGAGTTAAGAGTATAGTTTCCATTAGAGGTGACACAAATATTCTAAAACTAACAATGATGGTTTCCCTATTTTGAATCAGTCTAAAATTCACTGAACTGAATACATGAAAAGAATGAATTTCATAATATGGAAATTATAACTCAATGTTGTTATAATTTTTAAACTATGAGAGTATATATATTTAAATGAAAACATACAGTCACAAATTAAATAAATATAATGTAATAAAATTTTAATGGGCTGCTCAGTGTGTAAAAGTGCCTACCACCAAGCCAGGTGATCCCCTGTCCCTGGCACCCACATGGTAGGAGGAGAGAACCAACTCCCACAAGCTATCCTCTGACGTCATACATAGACACACATGCAACCAAAATAGACAAATGTTATAATTTTTAAAAAAAAAATTAAAGGGACACAAAAAATAGAACTTTATTATAATAAAAAGATGGAAAAATTAAATCATTCAAACACTAGCCTAAGAAAGCCTGGCTGTCATGATTCTGCAAATATCAAATAAAATAAATTATTATAAACCAATAATCATTATTACAGATAAAGGACAACATTGAATATTAAAAAGAAATCAAAATCCTTCAATACCTTTATAATAGTAAAAGGTCAATATCTTATATCAATATCATATAGATATGAGGTGCTGGAAATCAAATCCATAGCTTTCCTGCATGCTAAGCAAGTACTCTATCAATATCCCATCCCCACAGAATTCATATTTTTCTTATTGGCATGTTTTGGACTTTAAATTTGGAGAATACTGGTTTTTCTTGCTAACTAAGAAGCCATTTGATAAGCAGTATTATTTTTCAGGTACACTGNTGAGCTAACCTGAGAGGAAAATAATGAATACAATTTCTTCCTCATTACACATTTATTCTCATGCCGTTTTCATTTATTGTTTTCTCAACTTCTAAAATAAACTATATACTCACTTTAGTAATCTTTGCATTTGATCATTGTTCTTCTTCAATAGACTGGGGGGGTCGGGTTATCAGTTACCGACTATTTTAATCCAAAAACTCTTGTTTGGAGTTGATTCTGCTTCCCACTCAAACTGCTTACCATTTAGCATTGAATTATGTCATCAGCTGACTATAACGGGCTAGAAAGATGGCTTAGCAGTTAAGAGCACTGGCTGTTCTTCCAGAGGTCCTGAGTTCAATTCCCAGAATTCACATAGTGTCCCACAATTGTCTACAACTAAAGTCCCATAGGATCTGATATTCCCTTCTGGTATGCAAATTTTGTCAATGCAGACAAAACACCCATATACATAAATATATAAATCATTATTAAAAGTTCAATGAGGAAACTTCTCTGGATCGTATTTTAGGGTACTCCTTTGAACTCTGAGCATGTTCTAATAACTGTAAACAAATCAGTTTCTGAATTATGCCAAAAGATCAAATTGATAGTTGACAAGGATTTAATACAAATATTTAATATTCTTAAACTTCTATCTTCATATAAACCAATCAGTCTGAATCCAAGTGTGGCTAACATATACTAGAATAATGAGCTAATATAAGTTATAAGAGTTAATAAG